>CAUYQG010213656.1:0-27173 GCA_963574415.1 Tarsius wallacei | reverse complement strand
GTTGGAGTCTCACTCTGTTGCCCAGACTGGAGTGCAGTGACCGCTCCCAGCCACTGCAGCCTCGACCTGCTGGGCTCCGGCGATCCTTCCGCCTCAGCCTTCCAAGTAGCTGGAACTACAGGTGCGCGCTACCACGCCTGGCTAATTTTTTGATTTATTGTAGAGATGAGGTCTTGCTTGCCCAGGCGGGTCTCAAGCCCGCGGGCTCAGGCAATCCACTCACCTCAGCCTCCCAAAGGCGTGGGATTACAGGCTGAGCCACCAAGCCTGGCAGCTTTGGGAAGTTTTAAGAAAGCATAGTTTAAGGTTAAAATTTAGCTTGAGGTTGATGACTGAGATAATTTTGTGTTTAGCACTACATTTGATAAACATGCCATTAAATAATATTGGTTCTTTAGAAGTTGTTATTTAAAAAATACACTATAAGACTTTACCTAAACTATTACTGTTTCCAGAGTAGGTGGTTTTTGGCTTGTAGTTATTTAAATATAATTTTTTTCTTACCCCCTGCTTTCTTCATATTTTCAAGCCTTTTAAAGTGATTAAAGTTGTTTTGTGTGTTTGATATTTCTTTTGTTTGCTTAACTTAAAACTTGCAGTAAAAATTTATGTAATAGAACAGTTTAATGCCACATTTAGCTTAGAGCACTTTCCCAAAGTTTAAAAGAGCAAGAATAGATCATATCTGTGCCCTGCTGGGCAGGCAGAATGTGCAGCTATCAGGATTTCAGGCAGAATGCAAGGAGACGAGTCCAACGTGTCTGCACTAACCCTGGTTCTTGACAAAAATGGAAAGACCTAATGGACAATGGCACTGGTAGCTAGATTCCATAACTGCTGGAGTGAATATGATTTATGTTGATAGTAGCTGTTATTAGTAATATTTCTGAGAAAACATGCCAAGCTGATTGCAATTGACTGTAAAACTGACTTGAAACCTGCCCTGTTTTCAGTTAAGTAATGTATTTCCCAGCAAAAATAGATGGAAAGTTAGAATGTTCCCCTTTTGGTGGTGGAGTAAGCTGATGTTTCAGGTTATATGATTTGCTGATGAAATTTAGAGACAAAATAAATCTAGCTTTAAATATCTTTTTCATGTCAAGTTAAGTTATGAATATATTAACAGTTCAGGCATTTCTAACAAAGTCTTATGTGGAAACCCAGGCTTGGGGATTTCATAAGCTGTTCACGCTCATTCAGACTCTTAACAGAATCTCAGATTTGGAAACTGGTTCACAGTAATCTTTATCTCTGGTGACTTAGAGTTAAGACAAGGATCCAGATTTAGCTATTTGATGTTTTGTCATCATGCTCAAGATCCCTCTGATGCCCTCTTTCCAAGTCTTACTTTCTTTGCCTAAGATGTTCAGTCTTCCCATTATTACTTAACCAAACATATTATCCAGCCTCATGGTGAAATCAAATAGCAACTCTTCCCAGAAATTGTCCTCCCAACCAGGAGGCATCTCCTTTTTCTCTGAAACCTTGTATACAGACTTTGTGCTTAAAAAAAAATTATAGATGTGAAAACTCATCATGGGATCTGATATATAGGTACTTAGGAAATCTCAGTTTACTTTCTCTTGTTTTATGTTGCCTTATTTTGAGGCTGTTTGTGTCTATGGCTATTGTGCTTTCAACACTTAATAGAATAAATTTGATCTTTTCTACCTTTCAAAAAATACCTTGTTTGGCCTGGCATGGTGACTCATGCCTGTAATCCTAGCACTTTGGGAGGCCAAGGCTGGAGGATCACTTGAGGCCAGGAGTTTGAGACCAACTTGGGCAATGAAGGAAGACTCTTGTCTCTACAAATAAATAAATAAATAAATAAATAAATAAATAAATAAATAAATAAAAATTAGCTGGGTGTGGTGGTGTGTGCCTGTAACCCTAGCTACTTGGAAGGCTGAGACTGGAGGACTACTTGAGCCCAGGAGTTTGAAGCTGCAGTGAGCTGTAATTGAACCACTACACTCTAGCCTGGGTGACAGAGCAACAATTTGTCTGTTAAGACAAAAATGCTTTATTTTATAAGATGCATCATACACGCGAGACTTTAAATTGCATGCATAGTTTAAGGAATCATGAAACTAATACCTTTGTCCTTGCCTCTGAGCTTAAGAAAGGAATCACCAGTACTGCATGGAGCCCTCCTTGGCCACACCCCTCCCACCATCCTGGATTTTGTTTATAATTTCCTTGCTTTCTTTTACAGTTAATCTGTATGTGGAGAACTTTGCGACTCACCTCCTTTCTCTCAGTGTCATGCTTTTGGGCTTCATCCATACTGCTTTATATTGTCATGCATCACTGCGGTCGATTTCACTGTTGTGTAGTATTTCAGTGTAGACTTTATCCGGTTTTTTTGATATGACAATGTGAGCATAAATGTGCAAGGGGTCTGAGTTTAGAAGATCTACCTAGGTGTGGAACTGCTGGGTCTCTGTGCGTTTTCAACATTCTTAGGTGTGATGCCATTTTGTTTTCCAAAGTGGTTATACTAACTTATTCTCCCACCAGCAGCATATACTTGTTTCTGCTTTAAAATCCCTCCCTAGCTGGGCTCGGTGGATCAGCCTGTAATCCCGCGCCTTGGGAGGCTGAGGTGAGTGGACTGCCTGAGCCCGCGGGTTCGAGACCCGCCTGCGCAACTTGGCGAGACCTTATCTCTACAATAAATCAAAAAATTAGCCAGGCGTGGTAGCACGTGCCTGTAGTTCCAGCTAATTGGAAGGCTGAGGCGGAAGGGTCGCCGGAGCCCAGCAGGTCGAGGCTGCGGTGGCCGGGAGCGGCCACTGCATTCCGGTCCGGGCGACAGAGTGAGACTCCAACTCAAAAAAAAAAATCCAGTTTCACGTGGAGGTCGGTGAACAGTCACGGGGCCAGGAACTGGACATTGACTCCTGGAGAATGCATCTTTCTCGGGTCATTTTCCTCCTTGGCCTACACCTCTGATCCACGTTGCTGAACATGCCCCTCCAAACAAGAGCACGCATTCCCAGAGCCACGGTGTCACAGGACAGCGACATCCCTGGGTCAGGATACTTACACTGCTATGTAGACAATGACAGGGAGGCTGCCTCCCTGAAGGTCCCAGGAACGCCAGGGTTGAGCTTCTCTCTGAACTGATTTCCCAAAGCAAGCCCATTCCAGGAAGTGAGGGGAGAAAAATCGTTTCCACAGAGCCACTCGGCCTGTTGGGACAGGAGCAGAGGACCTGAGCCTCCATGAAGAAAAAGAAGCATTTACAGCTCCCAAGCATGCAAACATGTGAGGAGAAGAGACCCCACAGTGGCCTGGAGACACAGGGAGAGAGAGGCTGCTCCCGGGTTTCACGTAGGAGCCTGTCCATGCTTCAGTATAACCCAGCCAGGAACAGCTGGCCACTTGCCCATGAAAACAAGGGCCTGGGTAGCTGTGGAGCTTGAGGCTGCATAGACACTCCTGTGCCCAGTCCCAGCAGAAACACCACATGCTGGAAGGGGAGGCACAGGCTTCTGTGTCCGCCACCCTGGGAAGAGTCCCAGGCACACGGCATTGCCTCACCCACCATGCTCCCAGGAACCAAACACCCTCTCCAGATCCACTCTCCTACCCTGGGCGCCACTTGGCACAGGCATCTCCAAAGACTGTGCCTGTCTGCGAAATGTGCCTATAGGAAAATCGAGTTTGCCGATAAGAAAGGACGAGGCATTTGACAGTAAGGTCCTCACAGTGACTCTTCCAAAAAGTGATCTGATAAAGAGTGGGTGATGGGGGTGCTGGCACAGCACAAGCCTACAGCCACAAATGGACATGGGGCACCCACTCATATGCCAGAGGCAGGAGGAAGTCTGTGCACCTGATGCGTTAAAATGTCGGTAACATCGTCCCCTACACACAGTGTGGAGGGACTCAGACGGGGAGGGGGGTGCAGCCCAGGAGAAAGACAGGACCCATGCTCCTCCCTGGCACAGACCAAATAGAGTCCCCGTCAGAGGTGAAAAAAGCTTCTGGAACTTGCATAGATAATTTTCTACTTGATTAGAAGGTGGAAGGGGAGACAGATGTTGAAATGCTGATACAACTGCACTTTAAAAACTTCTGGCCAAGCTCAGAAGAAAGAAAACAAGGGGCTCTAGGGTTCTTGTGCCAGAAGCAAGGCGGAGACTAAAACAGGAGCAAACCCATACTCTCCCACGCCACACCATCCACGTGTGAGAGAACACGGGCAGGGTGAGGGACATGACTGTGATCCCCACCAGAGAACCAAGACCCCGCATCCAGCGGGAAGAAGGGGCAGACCCTCTGCAGATAACCATCCCGCTCTGTGAAAAAAGAGATGAGAGAAATTCCAGCTGGCAGGCCAGGAGTGTGTCAAGAAGCATCGTCGTCTGCCTGGGGCTCTGAGAGGGAGGAAAAGGTTTCCCACGAGAAACCAGACCCGAGCTGTGCCACCAGCAGGTAAGGGCTCCAGCTTCACACTCTTGGTGTGGTTTGGGGAATCTGCAGCCAAAAAACGAATGCAAAAACTTGTCCTGATGGGTGAAGCCCCGGGGCCCCGACAAAGCAAACAAAGCCACTCTGTGGGAAACTTTCCCAGCCCGCAGCTCCAGGACAGCCAGGCTTGACCTCCCACACACACTTCCACTTCCTGTCGAGTCAAATCTCTGCTGCACATGCAGGTTTCAGTCCCTGCATTTCCCACAGAAAGGCTCAGCGCTCCTTGAGAAAGGCAGACTCCAGGCCTGGGGCAGCAAGAGCCTGCAGTGCCCCCGGGACAACTCTTGCTCCTGAAAGCCGGGAGGCCACCAACACCACTAGGGTCACATCAGAAAGCATCAGGGGCCTCAGAAGGGGCAGTGAGAGCAGCAGCCACGATACTAAGGACAACGGATTGAATCCAAACAAGGTGTTTGAATACCAAGTACATAGCCTTACTTAATCTAAGAGCCCTAGAGGAATTAACTCATTAATTTGAAAGCTGGTAAATAAAGAATCAGATGCTTATTTTGCCATTTAAATGCAGGATCTTTAAGATGGAGAGCACCCCTTCAATTATTAGGAGGGATGCAGGATGGACATAAACAGTGTGATACTCACAGGTCCTGGGGTACATGGCACCCCTAAGAGTGGCATGCAGGGACATCAGGAAGTCTACAGGAAGGGAGAGTGTTGTGAGTCAACACCTTTTCTGCGTCCAGGGCATTATCCAAGCAGGTATCCCACAGGGAGTTTCCTTGGTGAGTTTAGAGCCAGCAGCCACGCATCCCAGGAGGTCAAGCAGTGTCTGGGATGTGGTCACTGCAGCACGTCTGCACAGTCCATGCTCAGTGTGAGGATCAGCCGGCCAGCCAACCAGGCAGCATCTGGTTGTCCCCCAGGGGAGTGGTCACCAGGGAACAGTTGTATAAGGCAGATACCTGAATCAGTCAACCATATTGAGTAACTAGGGGTGGGTGTATACTAGAAGCTGTGTCACAGGTGATTGAGGCCTGTTTTTGGTATAAGAAAGTTCAACATCTATGTAAATGGATGCCAAGATAATGTAAAATTACAAGCATACTACACTACCTTTTCTATATGAACTCTTCCACTGGGTACCAAATAGCTAATGCGGGAAACTTTCCTCTTTATAGGAAAATTCCCACCTACATATGACAAAGGAATGCTGGAGGTAGAACACCCTAACCTGCCTCCTTGAATAAGTCAGTGCATCAGGGCAGTGAGCCCATGGTTCATACATCACAAAGAGAAGTGTTATGAGTAGGCATTTTATACCACAAGATGAGAGTTCATAACCCCCAAACAAAGGAATAATTACATCTAAATGTGAATAAGCCTCTGAATCCAACTTCAATTTACAGAGAACAGAGGAACAGGTTAGGTAAAAATATGGGGAGGAAATTAACAAAATTCAGACTATTTGGAATTCTACAAGGTAGATGATGTGACTTGAAAGGGCAAGAGAAAGAGAGGGCAAAAGGGAAGGCTATTGATTAAAAGAAAGCTATAATATATAACAAGTTTTTTCAATGTATGGATCTTATTTGACCAGTCATTCAAAAAAATTGGCTAAAAAACTATACATTACAGCCAAGTGGAATTTGTCAGGCATGCAAGACCAGTTCAATAATTGAAAATCAATTAATGTAATCCATCACATCAACAGGCTAAAAAAATCATGAGATTATATTAATTGATACAGAAAAAACATTTTTAAAAACATAGCATCTATACATAATTTTTACAAAAAAACTTAGCAAAGTAGAAATGGAAAGGCATTTTCTGAACTTGATAAAGAACAAAAATCTACAGCTAACATCAAATTTAATGGTGAGAACACTTTCTTCTTAAGTTTGTTGGGGGGGAAAGGACATCTTCTCTTTATTCAACATTGCATTGAAAGTTCTAGTTATTACGATAAGTCAAGAAAAGGAAATGAAAGATATACAGATTGGGAAGAAAAAAAATACAACTATCTTTGTTCATAGAAGGTATGATTTTTTACACAGAGAAAACCAAAGAAACAACAAAAACTACTGAGATTTAATAATCAAGCATAGCAAAGTTGCAGGATACAAGGTTAATATACAAAAGTCAATCACTTTCCTACATAACAATGAACAGTGGGAATTTGAAATTAAAAATACAATACCATTTATAATAGTACCCAAGGAACCACAAAATATTTATATATAAATCTAATTTTCAGAGGCGCAGGACCTATATACAGAGAAAAACTGGAGGCATCACATTACAGACTTTTCTGTAACATTGTAGTAGCCAAAACAGCATGGTACTGGCATAACAACAGAGACATAGACCAATAGAACAGAATAGAGAACCCAGAAATCAACCCAGGTATCTACAGCTAACTGATTGTTTTAAGGTGCAAAGAACAGTCCTTAGGGAAATGACAGTCTTTTCAATAAACGGTGCTGGAAAAACTGGATATCCATATACAGAAGGAAATAACTGGACCCCCACCTCTCGCCTTATAAGGAAATAAAATTAAAGGCCTAAATGTAAGACCCCAAACTATAAAACTACTGGAAGAAAACATAAGGAAAACATAACTTTAGGACATGGGTCTGGGAAAAGATTTTATAAGCAAGACCTCAAAAGTGCAGGCACAAGAGCTAAAGTAAACAGAGGGTATTGCACCACACTGAAGTGCTAACACCAAAAGGAAACAATCAATAGAGTGAAAAGACAGCCTACAGAATGGGAGAAAACATTTAAAAAGATTCATCCTGCAAGGGCTCATTATTCAGAATATACAAGGAACTCAGACATCTTAACAGAAAAAAAATCTGATTTAAAAATAGGTAAATGTTCTAGACGTGTATCAAAAGAGTTTGTAAAATGGCCAGCGAATATGTGAAACAATTCTTAACATCACCAACCAGGGAAATGCATATCAAAACGCAATGAGGTATCATCTCACCCCAGTTAGGTTGGTACTATCAAAAAGTCAAAAAATAGCAGATTCTGGTGACCATACAGAGGACAAGAACACTTAGACGCTGTTGGCGGGTGAGTAAACTAGTACAGCCACTATGGAGACCCGAAGGGAGGTTCCTCAAAAAACTACAGCTAGAGCTAGCAAATGATCCAGCCATCCCACCCCTGGACATTTATCCAAAGAAAGGGAGGTCTGTAAACCAAAGAGACATCTGCGCCTCCGTGTTTATTACTGCACCATTCATGGTAGTCAAGATAAGGAACCAAGCTAGGTGTCCAACAGCAGACAAATGAATTTTTTAAATGGCACATACTCACCGTGGAATATGATTCAGTCATTATGAAAAGAATGAAATCTTGTTTTCTGGCAACATGGAGGGAACTGGGGGATACTATGTTAAATGAAATAAGCCAGGAACAGGAAGTTAAATACTGCATATTCTCACTCATATGTGGAAGTGAAAACAAGCTGATCTGATAGAAACAAAAAATAGAATAAGGGATACCAGAGACTGGGGAGGGCAGAGGAAGGGAGAAGAAGGAGACATTTTCTCAAGGACACACAATCACAGCAAGATAGGAGGCGTACATGCTAGTGGTTTGTGGTGCTATAGGATGACTAGAGTTAGGAGCAAGACACAATTTCAAATCGCTAGAAGGAGGAAATTTAATGTTAACATGATACATGTTTGAGATGGCAGATATGCTAATCACCCTGATCTGATCACTATACATTATATGTGCCAAAACATCACTAAGTACTTCCTAAATATGGATAACTATCATATGCCAATTAAAAATAAAGGATGGTGGCCATGCGCAGTGGCTCAAGCCTGTAATTCCAGCACTTTGGGAGGCGGAGGTGAGAGGATTGTCTGAGTCCAGGGGTTTGAGACCAGCCTGGGCAACTTGGCAAGACCTCATCTCTACAATAAATCAAAAAATTAGCCAGGCGTGGTAGCGCGCGCCTGTAGTTCCAGCTACTTGGAAGGCTGAGGAGGAAGGATCATCTGAGCCCAGCAGGTCGACGCTTGGGTGGCTGTGAGCACGCCACTGCACTCCAGCCTGGGCGACAGAGTAAGACTCCAACTCAAAAAAAAATAAAGAAAGAATGAATAAATAAATTAATAAATTATTAAAAAGATCAATTATTATAAAGCAACACCAATCAAGACCAGTATCATACTGACATAAGAACAGACACAAGCCGGGCTCGGTGGCTTAGCCTGTAATCCCACGCCTTGGGAGGCTGAGGTGAGTGGATTGCCTGAGCCCACGGGTTCAAGACCTGCTTGGGCAACTTGGCGAGACCTCATCTCTACAATAATTTTTTTTAAAAATCAGCCAGACGTGGTAGCACGAGCCTGCAATTCCGGCTACTCGGAAGGCTGAATGGAAGGATCGCCAGAGCCCAGCAGGTCGAGGCTGCGGTGGCCGGGAGCAGCCACTGCACTCCAGTCTAGGTGATGGAGTGAGACTCCAACTCAAAAAAAAAAAGAACAGACACAAAATCAGTCAGACAGAATAGAGAGCTGGAAATAGACCAACGCAAATACGTCGTCCATGATCTTTGATAAGGAAACTCAGGTTATCCAATGGAGAAATGAGACTTTAACGCACGATGCTGGAACAAGTGGATGCTCACCAATGAAGAATAACACAAAGAGACGAAGCTGACATAGATCTCAAACCATTCACAAAAATTAGTGCAAAATAGATCATTGCTCTAAATGTTAGATCATAAAATCTATAGAAGAAGGCATAGGAGAAAATCTGGTGACTTTGGGTTTAGTGATGAGATTTTGGGTACACTTAAAGTTCAATCCAAAATAAAAAATGATACATTAAATTGTATTAAAATGTAAAACTTCTGCTCTGCAAAAGACACTGTAATAGAATATCAGATAAGCCATGAATCAGGCAAAAACATTTGCCAAACATATGTCTGGCAAAAGACTCATATCCAAAATTTACAAGAAAACCTCTTAAAATTCAGCCACAAGGAAAGAAACTACCCAATTAAAAATGAGTGAAAAATATGAAGAGACATCTCACCAAAGAAGAGATACAAACGGCAAATAAGCACATGAGAAAAGTGATCCACATAACTTGTCATTAAGGAACTGCAAATTACACAAACAGCTAGATGCTATTACACACCTATTACAACAGCTAAAAAACTGGCAATACCACATGCTGGTGAGGGTGTAGCCTTCGTTGCTGCTGTGAAGCCATAATGATACGGCCACGTTGGAAGTCAGTTTGGCTGTCTTTTACAAAGCTAAGCATAGTTGTACTAGTCTACTCAGGCTACCATAATAAAACCATGACTGGGTGACTTCAGCAACAGAAATTTCTCTTCTCACAATTCTTGAGGTTGGAAATTCAAGAGTCAAAGATCAAGGTGTTGTCAAGGTTGGTTTCCATGAAGGCCTCTCTTCCTGGCTGATAGACAGTCACATCCTCATATGACCTTTTCTCTGTTTGTGCCTGGAGAGATAGAGATCTCTGGTGTCTCTTCGTCCTCTTTTTTTTTTGAGTTGGAGTCTCACTCTGTTGCCAGGGCTGGAGTGAAGTGGCATGCTCACAGCCACCACCACCTCAACCTGCTAGTCTCAGGCAATCCTTCTGCCTCTTGCTTTCCAAGTAGCTGGAACTACACGCATAAGCCACCACGCCCAGCTGATTTTTTATTTATTTATTCATTCTAGAGATGAGGTCTCACCAAGTTGCCCAGGCTGGTCTTAAACTCCCGGGCTCGGGCAATCCTCTTGCCTCAGCCTCCCAAAGTGCTGGGATTACAGTCTTGAGCCATCATGCCTGGTCTTTCTTCCTCTTGTAAGGACACAAGTCTTGTCAGATTAGATCCCCTTCCTATGATTACGTTTCACCTTCACTGGTTCTTGAAAGCTCTGTCTCTAAATGCAGTCACATTGGAGGTTAGGGCTCCATCACATAAACTGGGGGGTAAGGAGACTATGTAGTCTATGACAATAGTTGTATAATATAATCCAATAGTCACATGTCTAAGTATTTGATGATATAAATACAAAAACCTTCATATGGATGCCTGTGGCAGCTTTATTCATAATCACCCAAACTGGAAGCCACCAGGATGTCGTTCCGGGAACTGAGTGGATAAGCACACAGTGGTACGTCTCTGCCACAGAACACTACCCAGTGAAGAAGCTCTCAAGTCAACACAAGAAATGGCTGCATCTCTAATACATATTGCTAAGTGAAAGAAGCCAATCTGAAAAAGTAACACAGTATATCACTCCAATTACATGACATCCCGGAAATGGCAAAACTATAGTGACAGTTGAGACAATTAAAAGGCCAGCAGTTGCCAAGAGCTCAGGAGGAGGTAAGGAGAACTGCCTAGTGAACCCAGGGGACTTTATACCCGAAGCTATTCTGTATGATATGGTAATAATTGTGGATAAATGACACCACATATTTGTGAAAACCCATGGAACTTGACAGCATAAAGAACGAACCTTGATGTATGCAAATGTTTTTAAAACCACGTAGGAAGTCAGGGCTCCCAGGGATCCCAGAACTGTATCAGAAATGTGCACTATAGCCTCACGGAAGTGGGTGGTGGAAAAGGTGCCAACCTAAGTAATTTTGGAAGTGAGTGGTGTGGAGAGAACTAGAGGCAAGGACACTGTGCCTAGGTGCTCGGTGCTGTTGACAAGCTCATAGAGTTCATACAACGTGAGAGAGCAGTTTTGATCCTGCCATACATTTACGCTGGAACTGACCCACCGAGTAGAGGGTGGAGGACGTGAAAGCCGTGTTTCTCAGTGTTGCAGTAGACGTTTACATTAAGCAAGGGCGGGAAGTTAGAGGGGTCCATGCCGCGATGGGTCAGTGAGGGAGGCAGTAGGAGAATAGTTTCAGTTGTAGTCGGGGATCGAGTTGCAGGTACCGGAGACCACCCTGGCCGACTTAAGTCAGAACCTCTACTTTCCACCCCTCCACCCCACAGCAAACCCTCAGTGGCAAGGGAAGCTGGAGCACTGATCATACTTACGAGTGTCCACACTGGGTGGTAGAATCTGCCTCCCCCTGAGGCTCATGTGGTAGGAAGTGCCTCAAACCCACAGAAAGGGTAAGATGCTGGGTAGCGGAAAAACTGGCCAACATCCACCACACTGGCAAATACTCTCCAAACCATCGCCAGAGCATCAAATTACCACTAGAGGCAATGGACTTCGAAGCAGAGGAGTGATTACAAAAAAAAATTTCATAGGGATTTACAATACTACTGCCCTTGTGAATAGCTAACAGCTTAGCTTCAAAAAAATTAATTTCAAAGAGGAAGTGAAAAACAGACAACTGTATTAAGAGATTGCAGTACTTCTCTCTAGATGCAGGACAAAGTAGATCCACAAATAGTTGACTCAGTTTTGAACACCATGAAGTGTGCTGGTCTGGCCAACACATGCAAAACTGGAACCTAACAAGTAGGACATGCATGCTCTTTACAAGGGAGCATGGAATGTTCTCTAAAGTAGACCACCCATGATGTCACAAAAGAAGTCTCAACCCAGACTCCACAGTCAGTGTCATGGAGACCATATTATCTACCTATAAGACAATAACATTGGAAATTGATGACAAAACACACACACACACACACACACACACAATATGCCTTATATCTGGAAATCTAAAATGTGTGTGTGACCAGGATCCTCTGCCTCTGCCTTGGCAGCCTTCCGACCCTACGCCCCCTTCTCCATCCCCAAGTAGTAGCTGGGACTGAGGGTGCAGCAAGTGGGGTGCAGCCCACGCCGTCGCTCTAGGTAGACACATGCCACACTGACCCTCTCGACCCTATTGCTTTCCCGGCTTTACGCGAGGCCCTCATTGGGCAGCCTCCTCCCAGAGAGGCCCAAAAGGAACCAGGGTCCACCCTTCATCGAGCCCCCTCCCGCCATTGCCGGCAAATTTTTTACTCAGAGAGCCAGAGAACATGCATCTGGCAAGGTGTTCCTCGTCCTTCTTCCTCGGGCTGGTCTCCTGCAGCTAGCTCTGTTCGATTCTCTTTCCTGCCTAGTGGAACTGTCTCCAAGCCATGGCCCCCTCGCTTCTTAGTGACAGCAGATGAAACTCCTCTTCTCCAGTACCTGGTTTTTCTGTTTGTTTGTTTGCTTTTGTTTTTGTTTTTCAGAAAGCAGGATCTATTGAGAGGCCAGAAAAGTTCCCACAGTGGGAGGGGACCCAAGGGGGTTGCCCACAACTTGGCTTAATGGTAGAAAGAGAAAATGTTTTCAAAATGCATCCACATTGCACATTGCTGTGCTGGACAAAGTTGGTCCTGAAAATGGAGGGAAGAAAGACGGGAGGAAGTCAAGGTGAACTAATCTAGGATTTTGTTCCATGGGAGGTCAATAAAAACTGTTTGTGTTGCCAACCTGATGATCCCAAACTTAAACACTTAGACATTATTTAAATAGGTAGAGATAACCAAAGTAAAAAAGAAAGACCTCCCAATCATCCAAAGCAGACAAAAATAAAAAGGGAAAAAGACCACATAAGACAGAAAGAAAAAAAAAAATCTTAAAAAATGAGCATAAGATAAAATTAAGACCCAATTTATCTGCTATGTCAATAAACGTGAGATAAATGTGTTTGCATAAAATAAAAAGCTCAAATTTTATTAATAAATAAATCCAAACTGCATATTATAAAAAGAAACATATATAATATAGTGTTCAGAGAAAAATTCATTAGTTGTCCACATTGTATTACTAAACAAATTAATAATTTTTTATGAGATGGATCCATCATTCTGTTCTAAAATAAAATACTATTTAAACATTGCTTAAAATATTAACCTCAAAAGAAATAGAAAACCTAATAAATCAATATCCATGGAAAAAATTGAAGAAGCTATTAAAAAGCTGCCATGACCCAAAAAATACCTTATTAAGATAGCTTTATGTGGAAAGTTTTGAAAATTTTCAAGGGAGAAATAATTGCAACACATAAACTTTTCTTGAACACCACAAAGAAAGAAAGCTTTTAGATTATTTTTTTCAAGGCCAAAAAAACACTGAGACTACAATTTACTCATATGAAACAGAACTCAGATCAACCTTACCTAAGAAAGCAATGTTACGGACTTATAAAGTACCAGCAAATATAACTCGGCAGTGTGTAAGAGGGAGAATGCCCTGTGACCAAGCTGAGCTCATTCCAGAAAGGCAGAAGAGATGAGTTAAGAAATCGGTTTGTGTAATGTGCTGTATCGGTCAGGGTTCATCTGCAAAACACAGAATCCTGTCCAGCTAGCTTAGAGCACAGCAGGGTCAGTGGCAGGGTGTTGAGTGTCTCGCAGAAGCAGAGGCAGGACTAGAGACAAACCCCATGGCTGCATCTCTGGATGGGACTGGTAAAGTGGCCCCGTCTCCTCTGCAGTCAGAAACCTCCGGCTCTAGTACCATGCTGCCATGGCCAAGGCAGAGCCACTGCCTCCAGGAAGGTGCCTCCCCAGAAAGCCACTAGGATCAGGAAGGATCTGAAGGGAAACACACTGTGCCCCTGCTTGAAGGTGCACACTCTTTTGTTGTGACCCATCAAACAGGTGCCCTGTGTCCTACCGGTCAGTATCAGGGTCCCAGAGCCTGGACACTGCACTGCTGGTCCCTTCCCGGGCAAGGTGACTCCTCCAGACACCACGGGGGTGCAGGCTTCACAGCACTGCCCTGCACACCTCAGGCCAACGCACCTGATGGCCCAAACCCAAACCAAACCCAGAGACGTGCGTCCTGTCCCCGCCTCTCCTGTGCAGGGCGGAGTGGATGTGGCCATGGAGTTCCTATCTCCACCCACGCCACCCTTCAACATCTCCAAATCCTGAGATCCCGGTCCCCCAACAACCACGCTTCCAAACAATGGCAGCCACAACTGCTCCTCTTAGGGAATGCAGCTCTCCTCACATGACAGGAAGCACACAGCCCCTCTCCCTGGAAGAGGAGCCCCAAATCCGACCAGCCACTACACCATCTCTGAGCGATGCTCACGTCTTACCTGGTCCCAGAAGAATTCAAGATTGGAGTCCTGGGATAATCTGAGGGCCAAATCCATGATGTTGACCACCGAAGCACACCTGAATTTTAAAAAATAGGGAAGGAAAATGGTTAACATGTGTAAATAGAAACCAAACAGTAAGAGTGTGTGCATGTGCGGAAATCCTAACTTCAGTAATTGGCCATGAGGCCAACTTTACGGAGTGTGTGTGTGTGTGTGTGTGTGTGTGTGCACGCACCCGTGCACGTGAACGCGCACACAGAGAGAGAGAAAAGAAATATACTACTACATACAATCTTATCATGAATTATTTGTATATGTGTAATGACCTCTCAAGATACAATTCATGTACTACCTAATTCACACTTTCTAAGTGAACAATTAAGTGGTTCAATGGCAACTACATGTTATTAAAAGAAACATACATAACATTTCAGAGGCACCTTAGCAGAAAACACCCATGCAGCCAGATAGGTGAACTCCCTCAGTCAGGGCACTTGGCGGCCCCACGTACCCGGGGTTTCCCAGATGCCTGCCATCCTGTCTGACCCTGGCTGGTGACTGAGGCTGACGTCTCAGCACAAGTTGGAGTTGGAAGTTCTACTCTCCTCTGCCTTAGTCTTTCAGCACCTGCCTGACAGTCTTGTAAGGGCACATCTGGGCAGAAGAACACATGCTCAGGTGTGGGGTTGGGGTGGCAAATTCCTCCACACACTTCCAGGATGCATTCCGGGGAGGCCCCTGGGTGCTGGGAGCCATGTGCCACCCAGAATGCGGAAGCAATTCCTGCCTTGGAAGTCTGAAGCACTTTCAATCTTGATCTTAGAGTGAAAGAGAGAGAAAAAAGAAGAAACGTAAAAAAGGGTGGGTGGGAGGGAAGTAGAGAGGGAGAGAGGGATGCATGAGAGTGAAAGAGAAAAAGAAAGAGGGAAGAAAGAAAGAAAGAAAGAAGAGATAAAGAGAGGGCAAAATCAAGGGAGGGAGGGAGGGAGGGAAGAGAGACAGATACAGAGAAAGAAGGAAGGCCGGTGCCTGGAGCATGTGACAGAGACTGTCTGCACTTGTGTGTAGCGCTGAGATCCCTGGGGCCTGGGACAAGTCCTTGAGGGAGGGGGCTGTGATCCGCTGTCTCTTTGAATGACTCCAGAACTCACATGTCCACAAGATTGGTCCTGCCATCTGTTTTCCTATGTTGTTTCTGAAGGCTGACCCACTGCTGCCTCCTGTGCCACTGACAGGTGTCCCTGGACTACAGCAGGCAACATGAGTGCCAACCCAGAACCAAGCTCCTGCCCCCTGATTGGAAACCAGCAAGTTCCTGCTACTCCCGAAATTCCTGGGTGTCGTGAGTTGTTCTTCAGAAACATCCAAGATGGAGTCGCACTCGAGTGTCAGTCAGTCCACACCTGCTGGGGAGGAAAGATGGTAAACTCCATGTTCCATTCTCACTACACGTTAGCCACACGCAGTGCCTTAAAACAACAACCCCTGCCACCCTCACATGGCTCCTGTGGGTCGGAAATCCGAGTGGGGAGCGGCAGTGTGACTTGTCTCTGATCCATGGGGGCTGGGCCCCCACTCGGAGTCTCAAAGGAGAGGTGAGGCCCATGGGGACCACGTGAAGGATGTGTCTTTGTGCATCTAGTGTTCGTGCCCGCCGTCAGTTTGGGGCTGGCACGTCCATGTGTGGCCTCCTCCTGTGGCCTGGGCTTCCTCCCAAGATGGCCGCTGGGTTTCAAGAGCAAATGTCCTAAGCGTGAGAGAGACCAGAGACCAAGGAAGAACTACAGTGAGTTTGATGGTCTGTTTACAAAAGGCACCCACTCCCTCCTCCGCCATATTCTGTTGATTGAGGCGGTCATAAAGTCCAGCCCAGGTTCAAAAAGAGCAAACACCCCGCCCCCACTGCCCAATGGAGGATGGGATGACTATATGTGGGTGCGAACATCTTTGGAAAATGCATCCCACCCCGGCAAGCAGGACCCACTGTCCACCCCTGCCCACTGCACCACACAGCAGCAGCGCCGTTGATCCTCCTGAATTTCTCTGCAAAGTTCAGGTCCATATCCAGAAACACTCTTCATGACTCTGCTCAGGAAAGAGCCCTCTCCCAGGATGGTATTTATGCTTTCTCCAGGATTCATATCCAGAATGGAGTCAGGAAGGACAGGAACCAGTCCTTCAAGGCAGCCCGCCCCTGAGTCATCAGCAATCTCTGGGTTCATGAGCACAGATAGTACATTGGAATTCCTCCCCAGCTGGTGGCGTGAACCGCCATTCAGTGGCTGGCATGTTGTGTCCCCTTGCTCAATGTCTGTGTGGTGGAGACGGCTTGTCACAAGACATGTCACTCACGTAAAGAGGCCACACCCCATGGTGACCAGCCGAGACAGTGGCCTCCGCAGCCACGGGAGCTGGAAGCTGAATCTGGATCCAGTCATTCCCTGCAGCCCCCTCCCATTTCTCCAGACCGTCCAACAGTGTCTGTGCCAATGAAGCAGGCCCCGGGTAGGTGGACCACCATGCCCTAAGCCCCAGGCATGCCTCCGTGGTGTCCCGTGCATGGTGGTCGCAGCCCAGCCAGTCCCAGAGACAAGCCTGGTGCTGGGCGAGAGACTTTTCTGTCTTCCCACTAATTGCAGCGTTCAGCAAGCATGTCTGGCCACAATCCCCATGTTCCACTCTGACAGGCTGCACCGTGTCCCCAGCCCCTGCATGGAGTAATTCTTTACCGCGGGCCAGTTTGAGGATTCAGTAACAGATGGGCGGACAGAGACGCTTGCAGTCTTCGGTGAAGGGGGAGACCGGTTGGGCTGCTCGTCTGCAAGCCTTTGTCCTGCCCGGTGCAGACAGCTCTGGAGACAAGGGCGGGCAGTCACAGAGGCATGACTTTGGGCGCACAAGCAGATTCTCTTGGCTCTGGAAGATTCAAGGCTGACAGCGCAGTGTGGGGAAAGATTGATGACTTCTTTCCCGCAGACTCTTGTTTGCCTTGAAGAAGCCGGCAGAGCTGTGCTGAGAATCCCACGTTGCAGGCGTGAATCAGCCCCAGAAAACCCACCCAAAATGCCCTGCTGCCAAGGAACAGTTGTGAACTCCAGCTGCCATGGCAGGGGGCACACTTGAGAGTGGAAAAACAAAGACCAGTTCAGAAGGAGGGTCTCCTGGCTGGGAACCCTCAGGGACATGCCCAGAGGCCACAGCAGGACACACATCTGTAGCTGATGTCTCTCTTCCTGGACAGTTGGGTTCTGGAGATCTGACTAGAAGCAGAGATGCCAAGGGCAGGAACCCAGAGTCCAGGACAGGACAAAACGCTCCATTCTTTAAAGGACTTTGAACCACAACAAAGAGACACAGAGCAGTCCCTGGGGCTACTCCGCCAGGAGGTGACCTGCCAGTTTCAATTGCAGAAAGATGCCACCCTGGGGCTTAGGACTAAGGGAGGATAGTCGAGATCTGGTCTCACCTGCCTCAAGTGCATGGTCTCTCGGGGATGCTGAGATCACAGGGATAGGGTGACCGGAAGTTCCTGTGCACACATAGGATCAGGAGACTGCACGAGCCATCTCGCTTTCCCATGGGGGACAGACCTTACCCTCGGACACACTACTTTGTGGGGGAGGGAATCTTCACAAGGCCACGCCTTCCTGGATGCAATCCACTTCTTGTTATGGGGGTGTAGATGGAGAAGGGAGTGCGTATGTGTGTGACAAGCATCCAACACAGGTGCTAACACTTTTTCTGCAGAAAAGAAAAGAAATTCCCTGCTGAAGTCTGTGCCAAGTGCCACATGGCCCCTGGTCCTAGTCTACTTCCAATGACCAATGGGAACAGCAATTTCTCTTCATGTGGCTGTTCATTGCTACCATCTAATGCTTTAACCTGGGAAGACTAAAGTCATCTGGTAAAGGGCATTTTCGGGGGCATTTGCTGACCAGGGCTGTATGACTCACAGGAGACCCCGCACCAGGCTATGTCCCCACTGTCCCTTTCCCTACTTGGTCTCTTTTCCCAGAAAGGTCTTTCCCTGGTTGTCTGAATCTCATGCACCCTCCCAAGATGCTCTCAATGGCTCCTTTCCTCCGGGGGCTCTCCTGAATGCACCCTGCCATGAGGCAGGGGTCCCCTCACTCGCTCAGTGGCCTTCTCGCAAGATCTGGAATCAGCCCGAGAGTGCAGGCGCTATATGCAACCCCTGCCAGATGGAGTGTCGCTCTCCTATGTGTGGGGCTGCCTTTCCACACTGGCAGTCTCGAGTCTCTGGGAGGGATTCCCACACGCTGCTGCCTAAGAACGATTCTCAGCATGATTGCAGCTAGTTTTACATCGTAGACAATCTTTTTTTTTTTAAGTTAGGATCTCACTCCGTCATCTCAGACTGAAGTGCAGTGGCATAATCACAGCTCACGGCAGCCTCAACCTCCAGGGCTCAGGAGATCCTCCCACCTCAGCCTCCCGAGAAGCTGGGACTACAGGCATGCACCAACATGCTAATTTATTTTAAACTTTTTGTAAAGATGAAGGTCTTGCTGTTGCCCAGGGTGATCTCAAACTCCTAGGTTCAAGCAACCCTCCCATTTTGGGCTCCCAAAGTGCTGGGATTATGGGCGTGATGCACTGTGCACAGCAGAAATCTTCTTTATTCTGACAAAACTCCTGAACTTTCCTAAGCTTCATTAATGTTTCTACCTCAAGTCTATTCAACAAATAAAATGAAACAAAAACTTGTTGGCCTCTGACATTTAACAGAAAGCTTGAGTGATGTGTGTCCTTCAAGTCTCCATTGGTGGAGGTTCTGACTGACCTGTCCTCTGTGGCCTGTGACTCTGACACATGTCCCGGTTAAGCATCTCCAAATGATGAGGAATCAGGACTCCAGGATGACACAGCTGGGGATCTGACCCACAGAACTGAAGACAAATTGCCAGCTGCGTCAACACTTCTCCTGTGGCACCGAGCAGCCCCCATGTCACCCAGCACTAGTTCCCAGGCCCAGGTGAAGGCACCAGCCCAGTCCTGGGAGTGTCAGATTGCTCTAACTGTTTGTCCCAGTGGAGACTCAAGCTCCTTTTAGTTTTTGAAACTTACTCGTCCTCTGGAAACATCTTTGGATGGATTTCATCCCAGGAACCTTTGACATGAGGTAGAAGAGAGGGCTTACACCTAAGGTGACTCACCTCCCCCAGGAGCAGGACACTGCCATGGAAATCCCCATCCCACCTTCACGGCAGAGCCAGTTTCCCAATGCCCCGTACTATAAGCTGGCTCAGAGCACACCCGTCCACGTGCCCTGGGTCACGTCAGCCACGGCGCTTTTGAGGACAGGTGGCTCTCAAATAGCCTGCACCCCCTCCTGCGCATCTCTCCAGAAAGCCCTTCCCCTGACACCAACACTGCTTGGACTCCAACTGCAAACCATAGCTGACTGCAGTCAGTGTATTGCCTTTTTAATGAAAAATTATGCAGAGACTCCTTTTTCAACCCTCCTTGTTGAAAGTAACTCACGCCACTGAAGGAGTCTCCCAGGTGTGGACATGTGTGAGAGCCAGCCCGGACCTTCAGGGGCAGCTGGGATCCCCACTGAAGTCACAAATCCCCAGTGTAACCCCAGTTCCCCCAAAGGGACCGGAGTGGGGGTGCAAGACCCTGGGCATCTCTGAAAGTTCTTTCATTGAGTGAATCCCTCGGGCAACTTTCCCGGTGCCTTTCACGTCTCTCCAGAGCTCGCATCAGCCCTCCCAAGGTACATAGGCTCTCGGCACTGTCCTCGGGAGTCGCCTGGAGGGGCCACCGTGCAGCAAGCACCAACTGCAGGGAGGACTTGGAGCCCGGCTTCAGGTCACAGGACACCAGCACGGGACACTTAAGTCTGAGAGTGAGGTCTCTTCTCTGACGCTCAGCCTGGGGTGTGTGGAATGTGTATGGATCAGAACCCAGATCTTTCCCGTAAAACTCGTAGGGAGACAGACCTTCGCTGAGGGGTGCAGTTCTCTGTGCCTCAGTTTCCTCATCCATTCAGTGGGTTTAAGAAGAAAGCCTCTCACATAGGGCAGCTGCGTGATTAAGGGGGATAATTATAAAAATGTTGCCCCAGGGTAAAGACAAAGAAATGATACCTGTTGGGGAAAGCCCTGTTCACGCTCCAGGGCTTGCTTCCCGGTGAGAACAGCCGGCCTCTCCGGTCACATCATGTCAGCCACCAGCCCCAAACTGGCTAAGACCTTGAAATCAACCGGAGTAGGGTCGTGAAGCCAGTGGCTCTGGGGTTAGAAGGGCAGCTGCCGGGGAGTGAGGATGGTAGTTCTCCAGCCGCGGGGACGTTGGGAGCTGTCATGGCACCCAAAAGCCAAGGGCGCAACTTCTCCCCCTTGGTGCTATCTCCTGGGCAGCATCTGACACAGGACAGAGTTGTGGACACGTCCACCCTTCTGGAAAGGAGATGCAGCTATGTTAGTTAAAGCCACTTCTAGTCTAAGAAAGTCGTGAGGCACTACTGAACTTGGCCATGGCATTGGCAGCACCCGGTGTCTATCCACCCTGTCTGGGACATGTGCTTCTGCGTGACTGGCTCCATGGTCCTTCCTGTCCCTGGCTCCTGCATTCTGAGCCTAGCTGCCTCTTTCACTGGGCATCCCCGAGAACAATCCTCTGGACCTTCCTGCCAAAGCCAGCAGCCTGTGACCACCTTGGGGTGACGACCTCCTGGACAGGCTGGTGACATTCAAGTTCACGGAATACCCTTGTGGGCACAACTTTCTCTAATGCAAACCGGGCATGAGTTAAAAGGATATTGACTCAGAAGCTACCGCTGTACCTTTCCCCGGGGATCTGACCCCTGTGACACTTCCCATGTGTATCTCGTGCCCCCAAAGCATGATGCAACCCATGGGAAATCATGCCACTTGCCAGTCACACGCAGGTCCCTCACTCCTCAGCCAGCACAAGATCTTGGTACGGGGTCAACATGCCCTTCCAAGGAGGGGCAAGCCCATGGGGCAACACCAACAGTGGGACAGGCAGGAGCTTGTCAGAAGCGTCCTCACACCGGGGGGCGGCGAGAAGGAGGATGCCAAGGTAAACAGGCACAGACAGCCTGCTGGTGCACGCTCTCCACACTTTCAGAGTCCCAGGGAGGGGGGCCGGTCCCAGACCAGGGGACGGGAGTCAAGTTTCAGTCACAGCCCCAGCTGAAGACCCTTCCTGGGACAGCCAACCTCAGGCAGCAGAGAGGCTGGGCAGTGTCCTGTGGAGACAGGAGAGAGGCTGACGAGTGGTCCATGAAGGACAGAAGATGGCGTCCTGTGGATACAGGATATATGCTGATTGGTGTCCCATGGAGGATGGAAGAGAGGCTGATGGGCGTCCCATGGTGGAGAGGAGAGAGGCTGGAAGGGTGTCCTGTGGAGGAGAGGAGAGAGGCTGACAGGTATCCCATGGAGACAGAAGAGAGGCTGACGGGCATTCTGTGGACACGGGATATGGGCTGATGGGTGTCCCATGGAAGACGGGAGAGAGGCTGACTGTGCATTAGCTCAGCTTGGGAGCAAGCGGGTAGTTTGCAGCCCATACTGGTCCCACAGCCTTCCTCATGTCAGAGAAGACTGCTGGCTCGGATGTCTCCTTCCCACGTCTGCAGGCATGTGGACGTGGACCTGACACCAGGAAGCAACTTGACATCTCAGGGCATCCTGGAGCAGCCTTGGCAGGAGGCTGGAAGCTGCGCGTAGGGGAGTTTGGAGTTGGGGCCCTCCTTACAAAGTCTTTGACTGTGTCTGAATCCAAGATGGTCCCAATTAGACCTGTGTTGTGGAAGTCCTTTTTTCAGATGAGGATACTGAAGGAGATTCAGGCACAATTGTCTCAAGTCAAAAGTAGCACCTGACAGGCAGCAACTGGATGAGCAAGGTGGGATGACCACTGGACGCGAGGTGGGTGAGGCCGGGTTGCAGTGCTGATGAGTCATGAGTTCGTGGTTGCACGAATGTGGACGAGGCGGCTGTGGGCATGATCTCGTGCACCCATCCACCACTGCCGCCCACCATCTGCCGCCCACCATCTGCTGTCCACCACTGTCTTCCACCACTGCCATCCACCGCTGCCAGCATCTGCAGAGGGCACACACTGTAATGATGCGGCTCTGTCCTTCTGCAGACCCTTCAGACACACGAAACGCTCTAGTTGCAGATTTAACGTGAATGACCAAAGGCCGGTAGGGTCAGCGCTCCCCACCCGCCAGCCTGGCAGGCACACGCTGGTCTGAGGGGCCGCAGGGCCTGAGGTGGTGACAGGTAAACCTTCATGAAGGCATCCACCAGGAGACAGTAGGGATCTTGCTAGACGGACGTCCGGTCAAAGATTGCCATGCAGTTGGAGGATGTACTTTCCTGGTGTGTGTGTGTGTGTGTGTGTGTGTGTGTGTGTGTGTGTGTGTGTGTTTCCAGATAAACTTCACACCGTGTTTGGGAACAACCCTGACACTTTGGACCTGGAGGTCGATGTAAGTCTCCCTACACAGGCCCACATTGCATAGTGAAAGCAGGCAGCAAAGTCTCAGAGTCCTCGATTGGACTCAGGCTTGCAGGTAAAGCTCAGGTCAGTCAAAGCCTATGATCTTACTGCTGGCCAGAAACAGGCAATACTCTCTAGGAAGCAAGGGCGAGGGAGGGGACAGAGAGCAGATCCAAGAACCCGGGATCCAGCCCACAAGGGGCTCTGGGGCTGCTGAGAACACCTGGACTTCCCAAGGCCCCCAGTCCCCAGCAGGATTGAAATCCCCAGGGCTGCCATTACAGAGGGGCATGGTGGGATGGTGCAGGACAGGCGACCCACAGAAACAGAGCAGTATTTGTTTCTTGATGACTTGGCTATCACGATTCAGAGCAGAGGGCCTGGAGTATGGCTCGCACTAGAGGTCCTGAGCTGCTCTGAAATGTCCCCACCCCAGTCCTCCTGTCAGACCAAGCATTTACAGGGCCCAGGAGCTTGGACCCACCCTCCTGCCCAGGGATGGAAACAACCTGAGAATGCACTACAGACTGAGCTCGGCAGTTTACATTCCAACCCAGAGAAAGCAAGTGGCCCACATTGCCTGAACTCCAACTCCACTCCCTCCTTGGATGAGCTCAGCAAAGGCTGCCATCACCAACGTGCCCTCCCGTTGTGGGCAGCTGTAGTCAGCCCTGTGCTCCTGTGCACAGGGGCCTGCAGGGGCTGGAGACCACCTCTCCCCAGGCTGCGTCCACCATAGAGGACCTTGTGTCCTCGGACAGGCACGATAGACCACCTCAGGACAAGGCCGGCCACGCACACAGGTAAGCAACAGCTGGGACGTGGCCCAGCCTGACCCAAGAAGCCCCTGGTCACATGTGCACCCATTGCCTGTGCATGCCGTGATCCCACGCAAAACCCACACCATGGGGCGAGGGGGCAGCCATGGGACTGAGACGTGGCCTGTGCCAAGACAAGACTCAGCCTGGAGCAGAAGCGCAGCCCTTGGACATCCAGACAAGGTCCTGCCCTCCACCCCCAGTCAGAGACAAGAGGAGGAGAGGGGAGGAGGCCTGGGGGCACCAGGAGCCGGATTCACAGTCAGGCTTGCTGGTACCAACCCCAGCACCTTGTCTGCTGTCCAGAGCCCTGGCCTCACAGGAGATGCCTCCACAGGCCCACCTGGTCCCTTTGGGTGAATGGATCATTCAGGAGCGGCACAGACTCCTCATCCGGCCTGCTGCATTTCCACCCGACCAAGGATGACAGGGCCAGCAGCCAATTGACAGGGCCAGCAGCCGAGGCAGCTGTGCTGTCTGATGAATCCAGATAAGTAGCTCAATGCCCCGTGGTCAGGAGACCCTGCCTGTGACCAGGAAGCCCCACCCATGGCCAGGAGACCCCGCCTGTAGTCGAGGCTTGGATTCCAATCCTGATCCAGGACACACCCACCTTGGTGGGCCTCGGCCTTCTTATCTAGGATGAGTAGAGACCAGGCCTGCATGTCACAGAGGATGATGCCGTGCTGGCATCCTAGGCGAGCCTGAAGCCACAGCCTACCTCCCCTAACACCTGTGCCTTCTCTTCCAGCTGCTCTCCTGTCCTGACACCCACCTTCCTGCCAAGCCCTAGCCGCTCCCTCTGCCTGGCCAGGGCCCCTCAAGGCCCAGGCTGCAGGCAGACCCTCACTCGAGGAAGCTTCCCTTCCCATCCCTTCTTTAGCCTCTGAGGGGCTATGCTAAGTTTCACCCCCAGAAAGTGATGGAGGCTACTTCAACTAAGGTGTTAATGACTAACACCAGGGCCGGAGCTGCAGGGGCCACAGCTGTCAATGCAGCCCCCTCCAGTTACAGTCCAGAGACTGAGGCCACTCCAGAGTGCTCTGTCCCTCCTCACACACCCGGGAGACAGCAGAACTCCTTGGGGACCTCCCCAATCTCAGTCCCCAATTCCACTTATAGATAAGCCTGCCTGCAGGGTGGTTGCTTTTTTTTCAGTTTCAAATGCATTTTATTTTATTTTTTATTTCATTTTATTTTTGAATCAAGGACTCTCTCACCCAGGCTGGAATAAATGGCAGGATGACGGCTCACCCCAGACTCGACCTCCTAGGCTCAGGTAATCCTTCTGCCTCCCAAGTAGCTGGGACAGCAGGTGCATGCCATCATACCTGGATACTTGTGTTATATTTTTTGTAGAGATGGGGTCTTGCTATGTTTCCCAGGCTGGTCTCGAACTCCTGGGCTCAAGCAGTTCTCCTTCCTCTGCCTCCCAAAGTGCTAGGATTACCAGTGCGAGCCACCACGCCTGGCCTTCAAATGCATTTTAATTATACCACACACCAGGGAAGGTTTTTAAAAAATAATTAACTAGTACTAGCACTAGAGGCTGGTAGGAGTAGGAGAGACTGGGCCAGGTGGAGGGGTACATGGTTGGGATGGTAGTTAAGGGCAAACCAGCTCCTGATATTTCAGTCTGTGAGTAACCAGGACGCGCTGGTGACAGCAAGCCTGCGTCAGTACATGTACCCATAACCTGAGTGTGGGCCACCCATGCCCAGAGTGCTAGTCTGTGAGAGGGCTAGCCCTCACAGACTCCACTAAAGCACTGCCTTCATCCCATTTTAGAGATGAGGAAACTGAGGCAGAGCGGGACCTTCCTAGGGTGCACATGATGACTGCTTGAGCACCTGCCTCTCTCCCCCAGCCTCCCTCCCACACGAGGCAGCCTCCCATGGGTTCTGCAGCCACTGCCCACCAAACCAGAAACGGGCGTGCAGGCCCCCTCTGCGGCACCTGGGTCAGGGGCTAAAACCGGCCTCCAACCTCAGCCTCCAGGTTCCTGCCACCATGGGAAAGTGCCATGTGGGTGCACGTGAAGGCTTAGGAACACAAGGACCCGGCCCTGGCTCCTTTCCACACCCTCCCTGGGACGGTTGGGACGTGGCATCTGGACCGTTCACCCTGCACACAAGCGTAAGCCTGCCCTCCACAGGCATGTGGCCCGCACGTGGTGGCCAGCAGGGTGTCTGCTCCTGGCCCCCGAGCACACATCTTCAGAATTTTTTTAAACACTGGAAACCGTCATCCATAACCTGGTGTTCCCCGTGTGAGGCTCCTTCCCCGAGGCAGCGGGCTTCCCTGTGATCACATTTCAGGCAAGCCCCACAGTCCCGACAGCTCGGCGTTTCATCTCCACACATCAAAGGGACCCACTCTGCCACAGTCCCTGCCACTGTCACCAGGCCTAAGCCCAGCGGCCTCTGCAGAGACCTGCCACTGCCTGGCAGGAGCTTTGCCCTCGCACCTCACCTCGCAGGCTCAGACACTTCAAAGCCCTGTCCCAAAACACTAATAAAGGGCTAAGGGGGGGCGGGGGCAAGGTTTCCTCTTTGTTTTTTGTTTCCCAATGCGTTTACCTTGATTAAACTTGGGGTCGTCAGAGCCAGTGTGCCTTGCTGTGTCAGTGTGATAATGACCATGCTGGCGTACTCTTGTGGGAAACACAGAACACCGTGAGTTTATATAAACCTTTGTTTCCAAGAGCTCAGAAGATTCTGGAAACCCTGCAAGTCATTGATAGGCATTCTGTCAGGAGATAAGTGTCTCAGAATCGGCGTGGAGGAAGACAAGCCTGTCTCCCTGCCAGCCTCGTTCCATGTGGGGCCCGCGACTGTGGCAGTGTCGCTGGTGGCAGTGACCCCAGCAGGAGCCAGAAGCTACGGAGCAGGCCCTGGACCCATGTACTCCCTGAAGCTCTGAAATTTCACGTCGTTACCTGCCATCCCCTCCTTACACCACTGCCCGCCTCCACCCTCAAGACCAGCCGGGAGTGCCTTGGCCCACGCCCCACAGGGAGAACCCCCTCCTCTTCTTCAGGACATAGGCCATCATCCACCCAGCTGTGTTCATTCGCAAGCAGTCAAGCCTCCCTCCAAACGGGACAGGAGGCTAAGACCCAAGCATCCCCAGACATCGAGCTAGAACAGAAGTGATGCGACCTCGTGGCGGGACACACTTGCCACCTGTGAAAACGTCCCAAGGACACAGTCATGAAGCTGGTCTTGGTCATGACTCTGAGCATGGAAGGTTTGGTCAGGGACACTGCAGCCTTCCTGTTGCGGGAGGATGGCAGCCCTAGTCCAGGCTGAGAGGGAAGGAGCCTCACACGGGGAACACCAGGTTATGGAA
>CAUYQG010213650.1:0-19966 GCA_963574415.1 Tarsius wallacei | reverse complement strand
GAGATGAGGTCTCGCCAAGTTGCCCAGGCGGGTCTCGAACCCGCGGGCTCAGGCAATCCACTCACCTCAGCCTCCCAAAGGCGCGGGATTACAGGCTGAGCCACCGAGCCCGGCTGCTATTCAGTATTTCATTGGTTAATTGAAAACTCATATGCTTCAATAGCTGACTGAGCTGGGGTCAGGGCTGACATTTTGTGTGTGTGTGTGAAATGTTAAGAAACTGAGAAGGTGATGTGCCTCGAGGGAAACCAACCCAACAATTATCAGAGATGGATCAAGGGAACACCTATGAATTGGGACAAATCTTTTTTCTTAAAAGATAAATTAGGTATACAACCATGTATTATTCACAATAGCTAAAATTTGGAAGCAACCCAAGAGTCCATTGATAGATGAATGGATAAACAAAATGTGGCATACACATACAATAAAACATTGTTCAGTCTGAAAAAAGAAGGACATTCTGACACGTTATATCACAGATGAACCTTGAGGACATTATGTTAAGTGAAATAAGCCAGTCACAAGAAAACAAATATTGTGTGATTCCTCTTATATGAGGTCAAATGCACAGTGACAGAAAGTAGAATGTGATTGCCACAGACTGGGAAAGAGAGGGGGATGAAGGGAACTCATGTAGGGTACAGAGTTTCAGACAGGGAAGATAAGATTCTGGAGATGAATGGTGGTGACGATTGCACAACAATGTGAATGTACTTTATGCCATTAAACTGTACACTTAAAAATGGTTAAAATGGAAAATTTTAAGTTGAATAGATCATTTTAGGAATGAATAAAAGCAAATTAGGAGCACTCAAAAAAAAATGGGTAAATGATTCCAAAGTTTGACACCATAATGCTTAGCCACAATAATTTTAATTTGAAAACTTTTAAAAGTAGACACTGCCAAACACCCGCCTTGGCCATAAAAAATCCCAATAAATCTCCCAGGTTTAGAATGTCTAATTTTGAGCAATGAAGTTTCCTGATGAGCCCTCCAAGAAAAATTTACTCTAAAATACACATTTGGGTAAATGAATTTATTGGCCTCCTGCCTCAAGCTGTTCACTATAGCCCATTGAGGACATTATCTTATTCATTCTGCAACCATCCAGAATGAATCAGGTCCATTTTGCAGATGAGCAAATCAAGACTTAGGAGGAGCAACTAGCTTTTGTTTTGTTTTGTTTTGAGTTGGGGTCTCACACCATGGCCCAGACTGCAGTACAGTGGCATGCTCACGGCCACCCCAGCATCATCCTGCTGGGCTCCCGCGATCCTTCCGCTTCAGTCTTCCAAGTAGCCAGAATTACAGGCGCGCGCTACCACGCCCGGCTAATTTTTTGATTTATTGTAGAGACGAGGTCTCACCAAGTTGTCCAGGCTGGTCTCGACTCCCTGGGCTCAGGCAATCCTCCCGCCTCGGCCTCCCAAAGTACCGAGATTACAGGCTTGAGCCACTGCGCCCGGCAGCAACTCGCTTTTTAAAGGCTGTGTAGCGGCCAGGCTTGGTGGCTCAGCCTGTAAACCCAGCACTTAGAGAGGCCGAGGCGAGTGGATTGCCTGAGCCTGCGGGTTTGAGACCTGCCCGGGGAACTTGGAGAGACCTCGTCTCTACAATAAATTAAAAATTAGCCAGGCGTGGTAGTGCGCGCCTGTAGCTCCGACTATTTGGAAGGCTGAGGCGGAAGGATCACCTGAGCCCAGCAGGTCGAGGCTGTGGTGGCTGGGAGCGTGCCACTGCACTCCAGTCTGGGCGATGGAGTGAGACTCCTACTAAAAAAATAGGCCGTATAGCTAGAAAGCAGTGGATCTTGGGTTTGAACCAATCATTTCCAATACACATGTTGCCCACATTGGCTATAGAGGCCCTTGCTCCATTATCTTCTGTTACACCTAATGAATCTTCAAGCAATGAAGTTTCCCTTTTCTGGGGTTTATAGGCTATCTGGAGCTAGTACAAAACAACTGGGAATGCTTTTTTTGTTTTAAACTAATGTTTGCCTGCCCTACCTCTGCCAAAAACCCTCACAGCCTGTGTAGGGGATGAGAGTGGACAGGAAATGTTTCCTTCATCATTTCATTTCACTTTATTTCCTCATTAGTAAACATTATTGAAAATTTACCATGTGTCAGGTTGGCCTCGGAACTAGGGATTTAAAACACTTCACAGAGAAAATATTTGGTAAACTTGAGTAAGAAAATCCCTTTGATTTTCCAATCTCTATCCTCAAGCTTGTGAACATCCAGCTCAGCACACCCTAAGCAGGCCACCTCCCACAATTCTCAGGGGAAGTTATTAACCAATCAAGTCAGTTCAGCGTCCTATCCTGCTCCCTTCTAGCCCTTGCTAATTGCTCCTAATTATGTACCTCAAGAATTCCTCTCTCTCTATGGTGTGTGTCCAGAAAACACATTGTGTTTTGTCTTATCCAGGGCTCATTTAGCATTTAACATTTGCTGAAGGAAGCTGCAGAGCTTGGAGCCCTCTGATCTCCTAGAGAAGCCCTGCCCTCACTTGTTCTTCTCACGGAATTTCCTCTACTCTTTTTGTCTTTCTCTGGACAACATAACTTCATCAGGAGATAGGGGCAACCATCCCAGAGATGGAATGAAAAGTCTCTTTCCTCTTTGTCAGGCACCTTTTACCTTGGCGGTCTGAAAGAGTGCTTGCTGCTTGTATTATAAGCTCAATTTATGTTGCTTTCTCCTTTTTGCATTGCTTCAGTGCAAAGTATATTTTATGAAAGTCCAGTGGCATTTTTCAAAGTAGAAAGTAAGCAGTCTCCAGGTATTCTTTATATATGTAATCTGAGCACCTCTGAATTTTTAACACAATGTCTTCTGCCCCACTGGTGCATGCAGTATTTAGTAACCAACTGCAAGTTTATGTTTCACCAACTTTTTTATTGATTTCCTCTTGGTGGTCACTAGAGACATAAATATGTGATTCGCATTTTGTGTGTTCATGTCTTTTTCAGGTTTTTTTCCTGGTCATGTCTTTATGTTTTGGTTCTGCTGCTCTTTCTGCAACAATACTGTACATCGCAGTGCTATTAAGAGTTGCAGTGCTGGATAGGATTGAGGGGAAGGTACTACCCCCAGGAGTGTTCTGAAGACCTCTAGAAAAACAGTATGGTGTGTTAGAAAGAGAAATAATGAGTAAAAGTTAGGAACTCAAGGCGCAAGCTATGATTCTACCATCGATATCCTCGGAGAAGTTATTTCCTTTTCTGCCTCTCAGTTGTGCCATCTCTAAAATGAAAACATTTTACTAGATGACATCCTGTAATTTTGTCTTCATTTTGACTCATCATTTATTTGTTGGTTTTCAGTTACACAGATTGGATGAATTTTGTTGACATACAAATTGAAGAAAGCTAGATTGGTCTTTATTTGGCCTTGCTCTCCCTCCCAACAAATGGTTGTCTGAAACCACCTACTTTAACTTAGCCAATTTGTTCTTATTTTTTTTTATTGACTACGAATGAAAAGTCCTTTGAGTTCCACCTGGATTTGTGACTTCCCCTCTCCACCCTCCACCTCCTCAACTCTCATGCCTCTGGATCACTGCCTTTCTCTTGTAAGATGTATTCTCTGCTTTTTCTCCTGCGGAAATTAGTCTTACTCCTTCTTCAGTGTCACTTTTAACCTATTCAATAACAAAAAAAAGTTACCAATATTTGTCTGAAAAATCTTTACAATTCAGAGGTTAGTATATAAAGATAAAACTTCAAGTAAATTCTTATGAACACTTAATATTAATTTTGTGTTAATCTCATGAATCCAAAAATAAACTCCCTTTTTAAAGAAAAGAGATACCTGTTATAATTGCACCACTTGTCTTGGCTTGGAGGTTGCCATCTTGGACAGCAATGTGAGTTTCCTTTCTTCTTTTTTACTGCCTGTGTGAATAAGGAAATGCCAGAGGCCTTCCCACCCCCTCAGCCAACCCAGTACTCCCTGTTCAGGTGCTTCTGCCAACTAATTAACACCTCCTTTGCAAGCTGTAAATTGGACGGCAGATGCGCATAAATGCAGAACCCAGTGGGGAGTCTCATGCTTTCTATATACATATATTTCATGAAAGGCAGGAAGTGGAATCAAGTGGGCTGATGGGAAATGCACTTTGCCAAAATGGCCACCCCCATATTCTTAAATAAATTTGTGGACTTTTAGCACAAAATAAATTTCTCATGTTTTGGGAGGAGAGGTCCATTTTTGTTGTTTTTCATTTATAACCTAATGGTTCTCAAAATTCTGGGAGGATTGAACATATTTGTGTAGCATGAGGATGGTACTAGAGATGCAGGCACGTTTGCATGCCTACTGGGGTCCACTAAGCATTCTCCTTTCAATCCTCCAAGGACCAGGGTCTTGATCACTAAATCCCTGCCTCTAGTCTCAATCTGCTCTAATCTGCCCTTCATTTTGCTGCCAGCATTTTGTCTATAAACGAGATAGGATTATGCTACTTACAGTCTTACAATTGTTCTATGTTTCTCTGGATCTCATATGATATATTCTAAACAATTTAGTAGGAGGTCCATAGTCCCTGAGTCTTCGTCTTCTACTTACTTTTTCTCTTGTTACTCAGTCACATCATAAACATCAGCAAGACTGAACAATTTGTAGTTCCCCGAATAGGTGATCTTCTCTCACACCTCAGCATTCTAGATCTGAACCCTGTCCCATCTCACCCCAGAAACCACAATTCCTACTTTCTCCAAAGAGCTTGGAAATAATTTTTCATTGACCTGCAATGCAATTCAATACAATTAATTCAAGTCAAATGAATATAGCCTACTAAATGCCATTTCTGTGCCAAATGCCATGCTATGCCCAGGAGATACAATGATAAATAAGTCATAAAGTCTCTCTCTGAGGAGTTCACAAGATAGTGGAGTAGGGGAGACATCAGTAAATAACTATAAGGAACTTCAACAGGTTCTCCTACAGGGCATGCCTGAGGGTCTATGCCAACAAAGAATAATTTATTCTTCAAGAACGGTGGCTTCGGTTGGGGAGGGCAACTGTTGGGGAGATGACACTGGAATGGGTCTACTGTATCTCCTCTTTGGTTTAATGCTTTCTGGTGTCTGCTGGACAGCTCTCTGCATAAAACAGGAGAAAACAACTCAGACATGAATAAACCAAATCACATAGGATGGCCCAGAATGCTGAGGATATCAAGTATCATGAATACTGATGGATATGAAGAAATAATTTTCATATTATATCAAAAATTGGCCAACTTACCTTTAAATAACATTTTTATTCCTTTCTGAGGGGAGAATGTTTAATTTTTTTAGCATACACACATCAATATCTATTGCAAATTATTAAACATAGCCTGATGTGTGTGCAAGCAAAAGTGTAGGAATTTGCAACCTACTGCTTAAAGAGTTTTAACTACAATTTCATCAAAGTTTGGACTTCTAAGTAATGTGTGACTGATGGAATAGGCAGATGGCAGCAAATCTTAAAAGGGATATAATTAAGTCTCCACTTTCTTCCAACTCAGAAGCAAGTCATGACCTTAAACATGGTGTCCAAGCGAACAGCCTCTCTGTGAGTGTGGTCAGTATCTTTGTAGCTCAGGCAATTTGGTTTGCACTTCATGTCCACTTCTTGATTCTCAGTTTGGCTCTCAAAGTATGGTCCCAACTTGGTGGCATGATCATCAAGGAGTTAATTAGAAATGCAGAATTTCAGGCCCTTCCCCAGACCTACTGAATCAGAATGTGTGTTTTATTAAGATCCTCACATAATTCAATAGGCATTAAAATTTGACAATCACTGTGTTAACCTCATTCAAACTTCACAACATCCCTACAGGGTTCTCAACTCTTGACCCCACACTTCCCAGTGTACGAGAAATGTCTGCTTGAACCCCTTGTAGTGTGTGCATTCATGTGTGTAAAGCATAATAGTTAAAAGAGGTGCCCCAGGTTGTAGTCACTGGCATTTCCTCACTGTCACATATGTGTGCTACACACCTTTTGAGAAGTAAATCAATAAAAAAGTTTTCTCTATTAAGACCTGCAACCCAATTCAATACAATTCATTCAAGTCAAATGAATATAGTCTACTAAATACCATTTCTATGCCAAATGTCATGCTATGCCCAGAAGATACAATGATAAATAAATCATAAAGTCTCTCTCTGAGGAGTTCACAAGATAGTGGAGTAGGGGAGACATCCGTAAATAACTATATTCACTGACTCTTCTCAACACACACACACACACACACACACACACACAATTTTTGCCAACTTTTAAATAGTAATTATTATACCAGTGGACAGCAAAAAGGACATTTGTCAAAGAAGTTCATGATCTGTCTTGATGGAATAAAGAAAAAGTTAAATTATTGTACACAAGTTGTAGAGAGTAGGGAAGACTATTTAGCTCTCACTCTTTTATTGTTATTTCTTTTAAATTTTACTTGACCAATGGAATGAAATTGCCAAACTACCTCTTACTACACTGAGAAAGAGAAGTAGTGACCAGAACAGGGCAGCAGCCTGATACTTCTTCCTGAAGTGAAATGGTACTTAAGTTATAAACTCTATTTAGATAGAAAAGGTAATCCAGTATATATATACAGAATGTAAGTAGCCTAACCAATCAGCAGCAACTTTTATTCCCTCTCTTTCTCAAAATCTCTCTTCCTATTATTTCTTCTTCATAAAGCAGTTTTATTGTTTTTATTTTTTTGAAGGGGAGAACTAAATACTTATTAAGAACTACTGAGGGAGAAGGAAGACTATGAGTTATGCTTAGAATAGTGCCTGGCCTATAGATACTTAATAGATGTTTGCTAAACTTTGAATAACATGTTTAAACAGCAATATCCTTGAAGGCTGTCTAAGCAGAGTACTGACTCTACCCTAACCAAAGACAGGCCAGCAGATTGCCCCTTGGAAAAATGTTGACCTCACAAAGGGATTGCAACCACCAAAAAAAGAATACAGACCTGGAATGTTCAGGATACAGAGCAAGATTGCTGCACTACTACATGAACAAAGCTGAAATTTGCGGAGCTATTTGAGGGAACTAGAAACTGCCATAAAAATCTTTAGATAGAGACTGAATTCTTAGAAACTTTATTTTAGATAAATGAAGAGACAACAACCCACATCTGAACCAAAAAGTAGACATCACAGTACAAACCAACTAGCATAGTGATAAAGACATTGACCACATCCACAGAAAGGCTACTCTCTTGACTCCCTGGTTATGTTTGTCACTTCATTCTTGGTAAGATGAAAGTAAAGACTTAAATATGTCCCCCTTTACATTTGTTGCATATGAATATGTGAACAGTTTACATAGATTTATCATTACAGGTTGTAGCCTTACTCTTTCTTAAAAGTTTATCATTTGTCATAAAGTTCTGAGTTAAAGAACCCTGTCAGGTGTTGTGCAGAGAAATTTAGCCTGTATGGACCCTCTATGAGTTATACTTCTGAGACCCACATTGTGGCAAGAAGACATCTAGCTCTTTCCTTCCTACAGATAGTTGTCCTAAAGTATCTTATTTTTGTTCAGCCATGCTACATCTTACCCAACTATAGATAGTCTTTGAATTGAGCTTTTCCAAGCTGCAAGAATACATTTTATTATTAAAGTGAGCAGAAGAGAAACACAAAGAAAAGAACAGAAAGTGTATTACAGCAGGCAAGTTTGAGAATAACCCACTGACAATTATAGGAACAAAGGATATAGAAAATGGAAGGCAAACCACAAAGGCTAACATGCAAATGTTAATTGATGTATGGTGGTCCTGCTACAAAAGGAGGTGTCGTGGGGGAAGTATACTCCAACATAGGTGTTTTCTCTTTTGGAGTATATTCTCTCTCTCTTTTAATTGAATGGAATATTTTTAAAAGAATATTTGATAAACACGCACACACATGCATGTGCATATTTTATAACAATAAAACAGACTTTGGCCATTACTTAACTTATGGAAAATAAAATATTACCAGTATCTTTGCTGTCTCTTCTGTGTCTTTCTGTACCCTCATATTCTTCCCATTCTTCCCAAGATGCTCACTATCTTGAATTTCATCATTATCCCTTTGCTTTTTCTATAGTTTTACCACGTTTATATCTTTAGATGAGATTTTATATTGTACAGATGATCCCCAAATTACAATGGTTTGGCTTAAGATTTTAAAAGATTTTTGGACTAAGAAAGATGGTGCTCTCAGCTATGTACATTAATGGTGAGTACTTACATAGCCAGTCTGTTTTTCAGTACAGTATTCAGTAAATTACATGAGAAATTTAACACTTTATTATAAAATAGGCTTTGTGCTAGATGATTTTACCCAACTGTAGGCTAATGTAAATGTTCTGAGCATGTTTAAGGTTAGCTAGGCTAAGCTATGATGTTCAGTAGGTTTGATGTACTAAATGCATTTTGACTTCCAGTATTTTCAGCTTATAATGGGTTTATCAGGACATAACCCCATCATAAGTCAAGGTGTATCTGGATATTCTTGGTGACTTGTTTTTTAAATAAAGTATGCTCCTGAGACCTAATTATCTTGTGTATAGTCATAACTCATTCCTTGCTGCTATATAGTACTCCTCTATATGAATATTTTACAACTAATATACAGGCTGAGCATCCTTAATGCAAATATCCACAATTCAAAATGCACCAAATTCCAAAAATTTTTGAGCATCCACATGATGCCACAAGTGGGAAATTTCACACCTGACTTCATGTGATGGGTCACAATCAAAATCCAGGTATACAATACCCAGTTTATTCAGCATTCCCAAAGGAAAAAATCCTCTTAGCCTAATTCAGCTGTGATTTTTTTTTTCACGTATGACCAGATTCCCCCATGCATGAGCACATCTACAATGGGTAATAAAATGGCACCATGAAGGCTGATCATGTCAACAGCAGGTTGCTCATGATACTATACTACACATGGGGCCAAGACCTACGTGCATTACTCACTGTGTTTTTTGGCTTAGTCTCTGCTCTGTAGGGCAAAGATATTGTTGAAAATGTCAAAAAGTCCTGCAAATACCCCATAGGCAACAGTGGTTAAAAAATTATGTTTATCTATAGCCAGAGAAGTCAAGCTGTTGAAGAAACTGAACAGCAGAGTGTGAACAATCTTACAAAAGAGTATGGTGTTGGAATGACCACTATATAACCTGAAGAAAAAGAAGGATAAATTGTTGAAGTTCTATGCTGAAAATGATGGAGAGAAATTAACGTAAAATAGAAAAACATGGCAAAAAGCTAAAAATGAAGATGTCAGTCTTGTATTAAAGTGTGGATCAGTTGGTGTCACAATGAGTACATGCCATTTAATGGTATGTTAATAATGAAGGATTCAAATATTTATCATGATGAACTGAAAATTGAAGGGAATTGTGAATATTAAACAGACTGGTTGCAGAAATTGAAGAAAAGACACTGCATTAACTTTCTAAAAGTGCTGTAGTGGTATAGCATGTGTGGATCACAAAGAAGTAGACAAATTCATTAATGAGTTTGCTAAAGTCATCACTGATGAAAACCTGATGTGAGAACAAGTATATGAAGCGATGAAACATCACTGTTTTGCTGTGATTGCCCGAAAAAGACACTGACTATAGCTGATGAGACAACCCTTACAGGAATGAAGGATGCCAAGACAAAATAACCATGCTGGGATGTGCTAATGCAACAGGCATACATAAGTATAAATTTGCTTGCATCCTTGCTGTTTTCAAGAAGTAAATTTCTTACCATCCTAATACTGTATTATGGTAACAAAAAGGCATGAATCACCAGGAACATCTTTTCTGGTGGGTTTCACAAACATTTACTACCAGTGGCTTATGTTCACTACAGGAAAGTTGGTCTGGATGACTACTGGAAGATTTAGTTATTCCTTGACAACTGTTCTGATGTTCATGCCATGTACCTCCTCCCAAATGTGACTATTAATTCAGCCAAGTGACCAAAATTTCTTTAGATCAATGAAGCGTATATATAAAAATGCTTTTTTAAAACTGTGTGCTAGCAGCAATAAGTAGAGGCATGAGTGTGGAATGTTTTCAAAAGCAGTTTAACCTAACTTGAAGGATGCTGTATATGCTGTTGCCAGCGCTTTGAAGACAGTGACTAAAAACACAGTTGTGCATCCCTGGCACAACTTCTGACCTGCAACCATGTTCAGTGATAATGATCAACAAGATGGTGACTTTGAGGTATTCTGTATGTCAAGTGAGAAAAAATGATATCTGATCTTCTTACATATGCAAAAGTTATGCCTTCAGAGTCCACCAGTAAGCTGGAAGAAGTAGATATTGAAAAATTTTTTAACATCAATAATGAGGCTCCAGTTGTTCATTGACTGATGGTGAAAAAGCTGAAATGGTTCTGAATCAAGGTGGTCACGATAATAGTGACGATAAAGATGATTCTGTTAACAGAAAAAGTACCTGTAGACTGCTACGTAGTAAAAATGTATGATGGGTTTATTGAAGGGCTAAAGCAGCACGTATTTATAAAAGAACAAGAGATCATGTCACTCTATGGAACCAAAGAATAACTTCTAAGACAAAACTATTGTTAATGAGGCAGATGACTCTGGAGAAAATACTTTAAAAAGCCATTCGCCAGAATGCCTTCTCACCCCTAGAGGACTCACTTCATTGTCCCTGAACTGCTTCTAATGTTTCTTCTTACCTAAAACAATGAAATACAGTGTACAGTAACCTTTTAATCAAATCACACCATCTTAGATGGAGACCAAAAGACTGTCATTGTTTGTTGTTGCTATGGTTTAACAGCCAATGCAGGTATTCCGTGGATACTATATGCCACTTACCCTGACCACATCATTTTTCACTGTAGTAATGGCAGGTCATATTTTTTACTGTTAAGTATTTATGTGTAAATACGCATAAAAAATGATTGCTTATCAGTAGCATATAAATTCAGAGTCAGGACTGATGGTGATGCAAAACACCCACAGATCGTTCACATGGGTGGCTGAGATAGTGGCACCCTTGCTTTCTGATGGTCTGATATAGAAAAATTGTTTTATGTGCAAAATTATTAAAATACTACATAAAATTGCCTTCAGCCTATGTGCATAAGGTGTGTGCAAAACATAAATAAATTTTGTGTTTAGACTAGGATCTCATTCCCAAGACATCTCATTATGTATATGTAAATATTCCAAAATTCACGAAAACTCTGAACTCCAGAACACTGCTGGTTTCAAGCATTTCAGGTGTCAATTTTTATGCTGATGATCAGATGACTTGTTCCTAAGTTTTTTATTAATACAAACAATCTTGCTCTGAGTATTCTTTGTCTTTTGATCACGTGTAAAAAAGTTTCTCTAGGCTATAAAACAAGTAAGATACCTGGGTCATTGTGTGTGTGCATAGTTGATTTTACTCGGTACTGCCAATTGTACCTGTTTACACTCCTACCAGCAGAGTGTAAGTGTTCCAATTGCTTCATATCCTCACTAACATATTCCAGTCAGCGCTGTATATCCATGGGTTCAGCATCAATGAAGTTAACCAACTGTGGATTGAAGACATTCAGAAAAAAGCAATACAAAATAACAATACAAAAATAAAAGCACAAATTTTAAAAACAATATAGTATAACAACTATTTCCATGCATTGTATTAGATATTACAAGTAATCTAGAGAGGATTTAAAGTATACAAGAGGATGTATGTAGATTATAGACAAGTACTATGCCATTTTGTATAAGGGATTTGAGCTTCCTCAGATTTTCCTATCTGCAGGGGGTCTTGAAGCCAGTATCCCACAGATATCAAGGGATGGCTGTATTACACTTTGTAAATTTTTGTCCACCTGTTATCTGTGAAATATCTCATTTTGATTTAAATTTATGTTACTTTAATTAATCTTGAGGCTGAGCATCTCTTCATAAATTTATTGACCATTCAGGTTTTCTCTTCTGCTAAGTGCTTATTCAAGACTTGTTTCCTTTCCCCCCATAGAATTGCTTGTTTTCTTATTGATTTATGGTTCTTTATATATTCTGAATACTGTAATTTTGTTATTCTTATATGATGCAAATAATTTCTTCCTATTTATAGTTTGACTTTTCACTTTTTCTCAGGTGCCTGAAAAAAATACATGACCTTACATTGAATGGAATCCTATGTATCTTCTTTATGGTTTGTACTATTTGTTGTTGTTGAAGAAATTTTAAAATATTCTAATATCACAAAAATATCCCCCTATATGTAAGGATTTGTCTTTTGCCTTCACTTTATTTATTTTTAATTTATTGGTGTGAAATAGAGATCCAGTTTTAATTTTTGCCATGTGGATAACCAGTTGTCTCAGCATTATTTGTTGAATTGCTTTTTTTATTCTCCAATGATCAGATTTGTTATAAATTGTTTCCACACATGTGTGGATCTTGACTTATTTTTTGTTCAGTTCCATTGGTTAGTCTCCTATGCTAATATGACATTAAGTTGTAATAATTTTTAATATTTGTGAAGGCTAGTATTCACTATTCCAAACAACTTTTTCTTTCCCTCTTCTTTCTCTTCTTCTTTCTCTTCTTCTCTTTATTCTCTTCAACTTCCTGTTCTTCCTGCTTTTTTCCTTTTTTTCTTCTTCTTCAAAGTCCTCCTTATTTTTTTGTTTTGTTTTAGCCAACTTAAGCTGCTTTCCCTTACATACACATATAAAGATGTGTTAATATTTTTAAATTCAGATTGTGTTGAATATATAGATCAATTTGTAATAACAGGCAACTTTATGATTTTGAGTCTTCCAATCCATAAATGTGGTATTTCCATTTGTTTAGATCCTTTTTAATCACGTCTAATAAAATGCTACTGTTTTCTTCATTAAGCTCTTTCCTATATTTAGCTAGGTTTATTTTTAGACTCATTGAAGTTTTCTTAAAATATCATTGCAAACAATGTTTTGTAAAATTATGTTTTCTAACTAATTGCACTGGTTAGTAGAAATGTAACAAATTTATTTATATTGATTTTGAACCAGAAACGCTGATGATAAACTTACCAATTATAAAATGTCTGTGTATTCTTTTAGGTTTTCTTGGAAGATGACAATATCATCTGAAAATAATAAAAATAATTTATTCTTTTCTAAGGTAAACCAAATACCTTAAAATAACAATTCAGCATCAAAGGGTAGAGTTATTACTCTGTTCATAGCATGCTACTATCATTGGTCTTGCAAGATACTTCTCTTATTTATTCTCTTTATCCTCATACTCTTCCGCTATTTTTCTTTCCCCTATAGACATCTAATCTAATGTGTTAAAATGTGTATATATTTTTCTATATATGTATGCACTTTACATTTTTTGGAAAGGATACTGTATTTTATAGCTTATTTTTACTTTGTTCTCTCATTTTTTAATTCAGAACTGTTTTGTAAAGTTTTTCAATATTGTTAAGTGTATATTTAAATCTTATGGATTTCCATCTTCATTAAATTGCTTCTTGTAGACATTACTGCTATCACGGATATTCAATTTTCCATTTCTTCCAGGATCTAGTAAAACATCTATTTCCCTGCCTCTTGAAGTTAGGCATACCTTTGTTAATTTCTTTAGTCAATACATGTAAATGAAAGTATGTATGTCATTTCTAGATGAAATTACGTAAAAACCTGAGTGCAGCCGAACTTGGTGACTCAGCCTGTAATCCCGCGCTTTGGGAGGCCGAGGTGAGTGAATTGCCTGAGCCCGCGGTTTCAAGACCCGCCTGGGCAACTTGGCGAGACCTCATCTCTACAATAAGTCAAAAAATTAGCCGGGCGTGGTAGCTTGCGCCTAGTTCCAGCTACTTGGAAGGCTGAGGTGGAAGGATCGCCGGAGCCCAGCAGGTCGAGGCTGCAGTGGCTGGGAGCCGCCACTGCACTCCAGTCTGGGCGACTGAGTGAGACTCCAACTCAAAAAAAAACCAAAAAACCTGAGTGCAGTTTACACATTTCTGATGTTTATCTTTTTGTTGAGCTAGAAGTATTGGTAATTTTTCTTTGCCTTCCATGTCTTAAAGTTTTACTGTATTTAGGTGTCAATTTTTCTCAACTGTCATATTTGGTAGTATATAGGCTATTTTAATCTAAGTTGTATCATTTTTATTCAATTCTGAGAAATATATCACAATTTTTTTCTTCAAATTTTTTTTTCATTTTTATTTTTCTCTCTTTTGTTTCTACATTTGCATTTTAACATATATGATCCATTTCTTTCAACTTTTTTCATGTTTTCTTTCTTTTACTCCTTTTTATCATCTTGTATGATACCTCAACAATTTCTTTTATTTTAATAATTCATTTTTTAGCCTCATCTCACCCTACTGTATTACTTTTCACAAGCATTCTATTTTTTATAGTTAATATTTCCTCTTGATTACTGTACTTTCATTTTTTTGTTCTTGTTTCATATTGGTGTTTTTTTTTTGTTATTTCCTTAAATATCTTAAGTTAAAATTTATTTTTCTATTCTAAAATATCTGCTTCAAATGTTATATGTTGCAGTTCGTGGTACTACTCAAGAGTCTGGCTGTTTTAGCTTGTGAGTTCATGATCCATGCAGGAGTCACTGACTCTAGCTGTGTATATTTAGAAAGGTCTATGGACAGCCCTAGTTTCTGTCAGTGCTGGAAAGTTTAAGGAAAAAGGTGGGCTTTAGTTTAAAAATGCAGTGCCACAGAAAGAACCACAGTACCGCTGCTATTACTGTTTGTTTGTTTGTTTGTTTGTTTTTTGACACTCTACCAAGCAACTCTCCATAGGGTTTTGACTTTAAACCCTCAGGCCAAAACACTGGGAAGTAGCAATCTCTCTAAACTGTACCAAAAAGCTCTGGGGGTGTTGGGGTGGGAATGGGATAGAGAAAGGAAGGTCTTAGGGCAGCTACTTACTCCTAGCAATTTTTAACATCCTAGCAGGGCTTTTTCATTACTCTCATACTCCCTGGCATTGGGGGACTGATTTGCAAGAACTGATTTCTAAGTGAAAATGCAGGCAGTGTTGGTCCTAAGGCAATTCAAGGCAAGAGCCAAACCTGAAACCTTAATTTTCTTCTTTTCCTCTCTGGTTATCCTTTCTCAGGGTTTTAGTTACCTTTCTCTTATACTGTCCCTCACACCACCTCTCACTCTAATTCAACACTGATTTTAACATCCTCAGGAGTTTCTCAAAGTTTCAGATTTTCTTGCTGCTTCTGTAACATACATTCTCCTCTCACTTCTACAGATTTCACATATTTGATTTTGAAGAGGAAACCAATAGCTTACAGTAGTTCGCCATCATCACAGGAATAGAAGCCTTTATGTCTTTTCCTGACCTTACTGTGCTGAACAGAATCTCCAGACGTCAAATGCCAGTGTTGATAAGAGATGCTCTTCTTGTTTTCAGTGCTATAGGGGATGCTGAGACATTGCTCCAGTTTATTCAGAAAACATTTTATAAAGCTAATTCGGATCCTCAGCAAGGACTTCTAATAACTAGAGGGATAATTTTGTCTCTAATTCAAAATTGTGTGACAATCATAGGAGTAAAATTCAGAAAGACCCCATATCTTCCTAGAAATCAAGTGCAAAATTTCAGTGGAATGCTGTTGGATATAGTAGGCAAAATAGATGAGGATTTTAAAAGCTCCTTGAAGAGGGTATGTGAAATTCCTGATATGTTAATAAGCAGTTTTTTTTAGAGGTGGGGCTGGGGTGGTTATATGGTTAGAAATGTTCGGTAATGATTTTTTTGTGTGGAAGTTTAGGAAAGAGAAACACACACACAAATCGTACATCTTTTGCTCCTACTCTTGACACCCAAAGTATTTTTAGCCCAACAGTGTTTCCAGTCCTACGAAGTGCTCAGGTTAGTGAGTGAGAGTGAGCCATAGCACTGTACAGATAGCCTTTTGTGGAAACACATAAAAAGACAAAGGTTCAAGTCTGAATAATTAACTGTCTGAACTCAAGTAAATGTTGCAGTAAAAATGCATGCTAATAAGAGCCCAGAAGCAGGTTGGCCTGATGATAGCTGCTCAGTCAAGGCAGATTTTGATAAGGGTTCTGTTGGCTAAGGTTCACTATGCATTTTCCAATATGTGATATTCTGGAACTATTGGGCTCTCCTTGACTGTTAGGGTCATGATTCTGGCTCTCACAATGGTCTGGCTCATTAGGCTGCCTGGACCCCTTTTGGATCATATGCCAGCCTGACAGAGACTACCACCTCTTGTCCTTAAATCATTGTGAAGGTCTCTGTTAACAAATATACCAAGTATTGTGGGTTATTGTAAGAACGGAAGTGGGTATTTGAACCGAGATGGATGCCTCAGAACCCCTTCCTTGTAGATTTGAAGCACAGATTAATAGGATATACATCCATATCTATGTCCACATCTACATCTAAATACCTTTATCTATGCATAGAGAGAGACTGGCTGATTTACTCTCTTTTCTCTCTTTTAGCTGGTAAAGTATAAACCAGGGAATATGGAGAGCATCATTTACCCGTTATGTGAATAGAAAAGCAGAGAGAGCAGGTCTGCAGGGGCAGAAGAATAGGACAACCAGGCCAAAATGAGTAGAGATGAAAGAAGGAGAGAGAAGTGGAGCTAGATTAGTTTTTCAGTTCCACTCCTAATATCTTGCTGCATGTCTTTTCAATAACTTTCCCTTTCCAACTTAAGCAAATGCAGTTGTTGTTTTTTTTTTACTTGTGAACAAAAGAGTTGCTGGTTTTGGGTCTGGCTGTGCAGAATTTCTCTCACCCTCTGATAGCTTGGTGTTGCCCCCCAGTACTGTTCTCTCTCTGCACCAGTCTTGAAGTTAAAGCCTGAGAAAGTAATGTTAAAAGAGGAGGCCTTGGCATTACTATGTGCTGTTGTAGCTTCTTTGAGTGGGAGCTCCCTTGCCTGCATGATCAGTATGGTTACCATGCTTCAGATGGTATGTCCATGACTTCAGAGCTCTCCTGAAACCTCTCTCAGACACCACAGAAGGCAGTCTTGTCATGAGTCACTTCCTGGATCCATCTTCTCGATGAATCATTAATAGTACCGAGTGCCAAGTGGACTGGCCATACCTTTAAAGTTCTTTATGGCCCGGGAAGGTGAGGGACAATGATTTCATTGCATACTTTTCAATAAATATAGCTGGGTTGAGGAGGGAAATGATCCAATTGGAAAATAAATCATGGATCCTGAAGAAAATGTTGGGAGAATAAGTCAAGTAACAGTACATATGCATGTCAGAGCCATATAGATCATACTTATTCATGGCCAGCCAGGTGACAGGTGCATGAATTCCCCAAGAACCCTGTCATTCAGGTATGATCTTCAGTGACTAGATGAAGAAAATGAGGTTTAGAGTGGTCAAGTAATTTGTTCAACTGGTGGCGATAGATTCTGAGGTCATCTCCTTCCAGAGCACAAGCTGTAGTCAAAAGTGACTTAGCTATAGTCACTAAACTAGAGCCCAGACTGTTGTTATTTACATGTCGCCATACTGCCCCTGTCATGGTGCAGTTTGTATGATTGGAGCAGCAGTGATCTTAGGCCAGTTGTCTAGAGCCAGGCAGCCTGAAACCAGGCAGCCTGAAATCTACTACAAAGAGAAGGATGGATCAAGAGCCCAGGACTTCCCACAGCAGCTTTGCCTCCACTGTGGGCTGTGAGCAAGTGTGCCCAATATTAGCTCAGCACAGCCAAGTCAAATTTTGATAAGGAATACGATCCTAGAAGGAGCAGGAGCAAAGGAAGTGATCACAGAGGAAAGGCAAGAGCCCAGGCTTCTTGTCATGGTTGACTCATTCTCTAATTTTCTAGCTGTTACCTTGCATAAGACTCTACCTTACCATCTCAGTTACTCTGTGATCTCAAAGGACTGGATAGCATTTGGTGACTGAACTCCAAATTTCCCTGACAGCCATGGAAACCTGGAGCACAAATGGGTCTCTTTCACCATGGACTCTTGTGGCCTCAGACATAAACCCTTTTTGGGGACAGGAATTTGACTTTTTGAAAGACTAAGCAGAAATGAGCACAGGGTTCATGCAGGGAAAAGATAGAAGATGATTTGGAGTTGATGTTAGAAGACACATCTGTGTAGCTGAGCAACACAGATGTGCCCCACCGTACCCCAGGGAGACTGTTAGTCCAATGTGCCACGCAGATTTGCAGTAGGGGAAGAGGGGGCATTCCGTAAAGCAACTCTTCAGTATAATGGGTCACGCTATATACATGGGCAACACAAAAGACTGTGCTGTGCAGATGTTCCGTGTGCCATCTATGGGGACGTAGTCTACAGATGTTCACTGTTGACTATAGAGCACAGCCAAGTCAGGAAGCACTCGGATTGGAAATAACAATGCATTATTCTGTTTTAAAAAGTATTAGACTACAACAAATGTCTGCACTGAGCACCATTTGCTGTCTGGCAACTGTCAAGGTATTTGTTGAGTCCTGATGCTCTAACACTCTTTAAAGATTTTTCACGGACTTTCAGATCTGCACAGCACATCTTCTCTCCTGGTATTTTGGGGTCTATTGATTCTAAGGCTCTAAGAACTCTCCCAGGCCTTCCTTTAATATTTACAAGGCCCGGGGCAAGACTGCAAATGGAGGCCTATAAATGGATAGATCAAAATATTTTAAAATTCCAGAACAAGCTAACAAAACCTACTAAATGAAAATATGTTCCCTCTTCTTATCTTAACAAATATATTTGCACAGCAACCTGAATGGTCATGTTTGATTTAGAATGATCAGAGACTCCTTGGATAACTTGGCCACAGCATGATGGGATCAGGAGAGCCAGTCCGTGGCCTCTTACCTGTGACTTACCTGCTTCTCTTTAAACCCCTGGTTCCATATCAACCATGTGATGGCTTCATGTTCACATATGACACCCCAGTTTCCATGTCCAGCCCCATCCACAATTTCACAAACAGCTACTTTCTGGCCACCCCTCAAGCCTCAGGAAGCACACACTGGGGAACAGATCCACTCTTGGCAGGATGGATTTGTAAAAGAAATCTATGCTGAGTTGGGCTCGGTGGCTCAGCCTGTAATCCCGCGTCTTTGGGAGGCTGAGGTGAGTGGATTGCCCGAGCCCGCGGGTTTGAGACCCACCTGGGCAACTTGGCGAGAACTCATCTCTACAATAAATTAAAAAAATCAGCCGAGTGTGGTAGCGTGTGCCTGTAATTCCGGCTACTCGGAAGGCTGAGGCAGAAGGATCGGCGGAGCCCAGCAGGTCAAGGCTGTGGTGGCTGGGAGCAGCCACTGCACTCCATCCAGTCTGGGCGACAGTGAGACTCTAACTCAAAAAAAAAAAAAAAAAAAAGAAACCTATACTGGCCCTAGAAGCAGCATAGAGCCATTTGGACAGGGAGTTCTAGGTTCCATAAACCTGGAGTGAGTCCAAAAGAGGAAGGAGAATGGGCTTTCAGTGGAGATGCCCCTTTGGCCATCTGAACTGTAGAGCACTTAAGCCCTATTGCACGGCTGGAAAATGGTCAGAGGGGAGTCCTTTGAAGCACAGGGCCCCAGTACGGGAGCTTCTTGTGTTGCTTCACCCTTTTTTTTTTTTTTTTTTTGAGTTGGGGTCTGATTCTTTCACTCAGTCTGTAGTGCAGTAGGAGGATCATGGCTCACCACAGCCTTGACTTCTTGGGCTTAGGCAATTCTTCTGCCTCAGTCTCCTGAGTAGCTGGAACTGCTGGTGCGCACTTCCACTCCTGGCTAGTTTTTTTTTTTTTTTTTTGAGTTGGAGTCTCACTCTGTCACCCAGACTGGAGTGCCGTGACCGCTCCCGGCCACCGCAGCCTCAACCTGCTGGGCTCCGGTGATCCTTCTGCCTCAGCCTTCCAAATAGCCGGAACTACAAGTGTGTGCTACCACACCCGGCTAATTTTTTTGATTTATTGTAGAGATGAGGTCTCG
>CAUYQG010213649.1:0-26542 GCA_963574415.1 Tarsius wallacei | reverse complement strand
GGAGTCTCACTCTGTCACCCAGACTGGAGTGCAGTGGCCGCTCCTGGCCACCGCAGCCTCGACCTGCTGGGCTCTGGCGATCCTTCCGCCTCAACCTTCCGAGTAGCCGGAATTACAGGCACGCGCTACCATGCCTGGCTGGTTTTTTGGTTTATTGTAGAGATGAGGTTTCACCAAGTTGCCCAGGCGGGTCTTGAACCCGCAGGCTCAGGCAATTCACTCACCTCGGCCTCCCAAAGCGCGGGATTACAGACTGAGCCACCGAGCCTGGCCTCAGCTAATTTTTTAATTTCTGTAGAGAAGGTCTCACTCTGTTGCCCACGCTGGTCTTGTACTACTGGCCTCAAGCAATCCTCCCACCTCAGCCTCCCAAAATGCTGGAGTTACAGGGCATGAGCCACCATGCCTGGTCACTAATCTTCAAAGAAGGTGTGATAGTCAGCCTCCAAGATAGCCCCCAATGTTTCTTCCTCCCAATATTTACACCTTTTTTTTTTTTTTGAGTTGGAGTCTCACTCTGTCGCCCAGACTGGAGTGCAGTGGCCGCTCCCGGCCACCGCAGCCTCAGCCTGCTGGGCTCTGGCGATCCTGCCACCTCAGCCTTCCAAGTAACTGGAACTACAGGCGCGCGCTACCACACCCAGCTAATTTTTTTGATTTATTGTAGAGATGAGGTCTCACCAAGTTGCCCAGGCGGGTCTCGAACTCGCGGGCTCAGGCAGTCCACTCACCTCAGCCTTCCAACGCGCGGGATTACAGGCTGAGCCACCGAGCCCAGCATATTTACACCTTAATGGAGCCCCCGCCCATGCTGAACAGGGCTGACCTGTGCAACAAATAGTATATTGAGAAAATGATGGGGTTGAGTTCCAAGACCATAAAAGAGATTGTGGTCTCCATCTTCCCCTCTCTTGGATCATTTGCTCTTGAATCCAGTTGCCATGTGTAAAGATACTTAAGCAGCCCTAAGGAAAAGTCTACAAGGTAAGGAACTGAGGCTTCCTGACAACAACGTATACCAATTCAACCAACCATTTGAATCAGCTAACTTGATACGGGGTCCTCCAGCTCCAGTCTAGCCTTAAACACCACAGCCCCAGCTGGTATCTTGACAGCAACCTTATAAGAGACCCTGAGCCAAAACCACTCACTTAAGTCACTCTCAACTTCCTTACACAGAAATTGTGTAAGATAATAGATGTTGCACTCCTAAGTGATTTGTTTAGCAGCAATGGGTAGCCAATACAAAGAAACAAGAAAGTAGGGAATTGGGAAATCTGTGACTTAGTATGAAACTTGGCTTCGAGGGGAAGGATTTCCAAGGGATAAACTAGGGAACAAAAAGCAGGCTGAAAGATTGAAGCAAGAAGGAAAAGGAGAGTTCTCAGAGCTGCACTGGGCTAAGAGAGGGCTACGAACTGAGGAGAAGAGTCCATGTGGAATTCTCCAACAAGGCTTTATCAGTGACACAGCATTAGCTCTTATTGGAATGCCAACTCCATGCCAGGCATGGACTAATGATGAGGATAACAGATAAAGTCATAGGAGGTCTCAAAGGACACACAGTCTACTAGAGAGATAAGCAAACTAACATTTACAATGCAATATAAATACCAAACTACTACAAAATGACAGAATTAGAAAAGAGTTATTAGCCCTAAAATAAATTTGGGATGCTTCCTAGTGAAGGTGACATCTAAGCTGAGTTGTTCTCATTTGTTAGTTTTAGTTGGCGTCTGACTGTGCCACCCGGGTTGGAGTGCATTGGTGCAATCACAGCTCACTGCAGCCTCAGACTGCTGGGTTCAAGCGATTCTCCTGTCTTAGCTTCCTGAGTAGCTGGGACTATAGGTATGAACCACCACACCCAGCTACTTTTTTTTCTTTTTTGTAGGAATGAGGTGTTGCTATGTTGCCATGCTGGTCTTGAACGCCCAGGCTTAAGCAATACCCTACCTCAGCCTCCCAAAGCACTGGAATTACAGGTATGAGCAACTGCTGAGTTTTTTTTTGTTTTTTTGTGTGTGTTTTTTTTGAGTTGGAGTCTCACTCTGTTGCCCAGACTGGAGTGCAGTGGCCACTCCCGGCCACCGCAGCCTCGACCTGCTGGGCTCCGGCGATCCTTCCGCCTCGGCCTTCCAAGTAGCTGGAACTACAGGCGCGCACTACCATGCCCAGCTAATTTTTTGATTTATTGTAGAGACGAGGTCTCGCCAAGTTTCCCAGGTGGGTCTCGAACCCGCGGGCTCAGGCAATCCACTCATCTCAGCCTCCCAAGTCATGGGATTACAGGCTGAGTCACCGAGCCCAGCTAACTGCTGAGTTTTGAAAGATGAGCAAAATGGAAGAAGTGGTAATGGAGGAGGGAGTAGAAGAATTTGCATATGGGACAACTTGGAGACATGAAGGAGTATGTTGCAGTTAAGAAATTGTAAGTATGCTACAAGGGGAGAGGAGTAGCCAGGGATAAGACGAGAGGTGGCCCGGAGTTTCCTATGTATACCGAAGTAAGGAAGAAGGCAGAGAGACCAGTTGGGGAGCTCCTGGCGTGTGAAGAACGAGGTGAAGTAAGAAGAGATGAATTACTGACAGAATCCATAGGTCTTAGTCATCTGTGACATGGGATCATGGCAGTCACTGAGATGTGGAACACAGAGAAATAGATCCATCATGAGGAAAGAATTAGAGTTGAGTTTAGTTAGGAACCTTGAGGATCAAGAATATGCTAAGGAGAGAACAGGGTGCATTGGCTTCTAGGGAAAGGATTTCTGAGGGATAAACTAGAGAACAAAAAGCAGGCTGAAAGACTGAAGCAAAGAAGGAAAAGTAGAGTTCTCAGAACTGCACTGGACTTTAATCCCAGCTACTTGGCTGGATGAGGCGGGAGGGAGTATCATTTCAGCTCAGGTGTTTGAGACCAGCCTGGGCAATATAGCAAGACCCTGTCTCAAAAAACAAACAGAAGAGACTATGCTATGGAGAAAAGAACTGGTGGGGAGGGAAATTCTGCACTTCTTTTCTTATTCCTGCCTTTCCTTTTACAATTCAGCTACCCAAAAGAGATGTCTACCTTTGCTGTTGTTTCTTCCTCCCCTCACATTCCCTCCTTAACCAACTTTGACATGGCTTCTGTTCCTGCTACTGCACTGAAGTTGCTCTTCCTAAGTTCATCAATGACCTGCTAACTGCTCAATTTATTATATACTTTTACATCTTTATTATATCCTATGTCCTTGCCAACTACTCTCAGCATTTGTTTTTTAATTTTTTTTTAACTCTAAGCATTTAATGTTGATGACACTCATTTGAAATTCCTTTCCCTGCCATTCATTTGCCTTACTAGACTCTGGTGTGGCCATGTGCTCTTTGAGCTATGGCTGTTGCCATGCTTCCTGGCTTTGGTCCCCTTCCCTACCGTGGGGAGGTAAATCTCCTCTTTCTTTTTCTCTCTCTCTAATTTACTTTCTAAATAAACTATATTTTTCCAATCTAAAAAACCCAGAAATTCCTTTCTCTCAATTTCTAGAATATTGATATTTTTCCATTTTCTTTCCAGCTCTGTGAATATACAGACTTCTTTGTAGATTCTCTTCTTTGTCTATCACCCAAATGTTCCAATTCCCTTTATTTAGCTTTCTTCTATAATAAAGGCTGGGAAGATGAAATACTCAATACTTTATTCTTCCTTGAAGATAGGGATGGCTATAATACACAGTTAGGACCATGAGATACAGTAGAAATCCCAAGAGAGATTTTCCTTTTCCCATTAGAAAGATAACCTGACAGAAGAAAGGGTTTTGACCTCATTCTTCTGCCTTTTTCTTGCCTAGAACATTTATGTAAAGTTTGAAGTACTGCTATGATTTTTTTTATCATGATGATGAAACCTACATGACAAAGATGGCATAGAAAGAAGACTATGGTTATTTAATGGCATCTTTAAGCCATATCAACAGTGGGCTATCTATCTTCAGTCTTCTTGTTGCATAAGATAACATTATTTACTATTCTTGGTCAAATTTGTTTTCTTGAATATTTTTTCTCTTTAATTCTTATTACTCTACAGAAAGATCTTATCCACCACATTGACTTTAATAATCATCCACATAGAGCTGACGTACAAAATTCACATCTCTGTCCAGACCTATCCACTGAGTTATGAACCCACATATCCAGCTACCTACTGCACATTTATATTTGGATGTCCACATCAATAAAATTCTTTATATGCAAATTTTCTTATTCCTTTCAGCTTAAAATAACAAAACTGATATGTTCTCTTCAGCATAAGAAATTTTAAAAATAATAAATATACAGAGGCTATTTCTAGACAAAGCATTACATTCATATTCTAGATCTAATTTTTATTTAATTATCTCCAAATTTACTCTAAGCCTTTTGATGGTTATAAAGTTACACAACAATAGAGGTGGAGCTTTGTCATCTCAAAGGAGCAAAAACTTCTGGGTTGAATAATATATGACTGTAGAATAGTTACTTACTGCCAGAGGTTCAGATTGAGACATGGGACCTGAGGACTACATACTCTAGAATGATTCTACCTGACGCCCCCAAAGGGAATACTGTCCTTTCTGATTATTGCTACCTGAATAGCCGATTCTGAGTCAACACATTTCAGCTGAGATTTTTATTGGCCGCATTTTTTTTCAAGTTTTAAAACAGAGTTTATTAGCGAGAAGAGAAGTAAAAAGGAAAATGCATGGCAGAAAGACCTGCCATGGGCAAGTTTCTAAAAAAAAAAAAAAAAAAACCCCGCCACATATTGGCCACATTTTTGAAAAAGTCCGGCTCTGCTACAAGTCTATTGCTATTTTAGTAATGATGCATTCTTTTTTAATATTTTAATTTAAAACATAAAAATGCTCACCAATCTTTTGATGTACAGTTGAACTAGCCTCGACTGAAAGTCTTGTCTGGATTCAAAGACGAGTGAGAATGATCACATAAATGAGTCACTCTTCACTATTAAACAGATTTTTAAAAAGCAGTGAACAAAATATATACAAAATTAAAATTATGAATAAACATGGTTTCCCAAGACCTACCTTTATTTTTCATGGTGGTACATCCAAAGATCACGACACTGAGATGCCCATGGAAATGAAAAATCTGCCAGGTCACAGCTACCAGAGCAATGAACTGGCTGCCTTTTATATCATTTAAAGCCAGAGTAAGGCAAGTGAGGCAACCACAGCCCTGCTCAAGGGTCCACCCTATTATCAGATGAGGAAATCCCTATTGTACTATAATTTAACACTCAGTGTTCCAGTTCACACAGCTTCGACAAGCCTTCTTGAAGTTTTAGAGCATCAGACTTAGCAACCACAGCTTTTCAAAGAAATCAAGTCTTTTCTTTGAATTTTGGAACTCATATATCTTGGGCTTTAGTAATATTTAATTAAATTACATAATTAGAGTAACACATAACACGTACAACTGGAAAAACAGGTTTTGGAGCAAATCTGTATGACTCATGGCAGGCATACAGCCCAACTTCTGGCAGCAGAAGTAGATGATTATGCTAGAGAATAACCTACTAGTTCTAAGTGTTCAGTATGCCATGGGTATCGATTTATCTTACAAAGGGAATAGTGAGAATGTCGTTTACTATAGTGCATTAGGTGAGAGGAGGCAGGGTAAGAATATTTCTCCTCTATATAGGTATGTACACAGTCTGAATTTGTTCTGTGCTAGAGTTTGGGAGGATTTCTCCATTCGTTCATATTTTCTGTAATTACTTCATAGAGATGCCATATTCTTAAGAACTTCCTGTTATTATCATGGAATCTTCATCGGTATCTTCAAATGGATACCCCTGGCAGAGACAATGCTATCTGTTCACTTGCCTCTTCCTGGGTGCCCAGGCAGTTAAGCTGCAACTTCTCCAGCAGTTTGGCTAATGAGGTGTGGGTGGAACTGATGTAAGCCATTTTCAGGCCTGACCCTTAAAAATATCCTGGACTGACTAGGCATGGTGGCTCATGCCTATAATCCAAGCACTTTGGGAGGCCCAGGTGGGAGGATTGCTTGAGCCCAGAAGTTTGAGACCAACCTGGGCAGCATAGTGAGACCTTATCTCTATAAAAATTTTAAAAATTAGCTGGGTGTGGTGGTGTGCACCTGTAGTCCCAGCTACTCATGAGGCTGAGTTGGGAGGATCACCTGAGCCCATGAGTTCAAGGCTGAGGTGAGCCATGAGCATGTTACTGCACTCCAGCTTAGGTGACAGAGGGAGACCCTGGCTCAAAAGAAAAAAAAAAAAAGAAAGAAAGAGAAAGAAAGAAAGAAAACTATGAATATTGGCACAATAATTCAGCAGGTGCTTTATAAAAGAGGATCTCTAAGTTGCCAATAAACATATGAAAATGTGTTTAACATACTTAGTTATCAAGGAAATGTAAATTTAAATCACAATGAAATATTACTACATAAATATTAGAATGGCTTAATACCAAGTGTTAGAAAGGATGTGGAGCAAGCAGAAATTTCCTACACTGCAGGTGATGGTATAAATTATTTCAATCATTTTGGAAAATTGCTTAGTAGAGCTAAACATATGTCTACCCTATGCCCAGCAATTCTACTCTAGATATATTTTTAAAAACTGAGTGTATATGCCCACCAAAGACATATACAAGAATTTCCATAACTTTATTTCTTAGCTTTATTCATAACAACCCCAAACTGGAAACAGTCCTATGAGGATAGAGGGGGAAAAAAACAAAGCATCTTTTCCTATTTTCTCACACAGCAATCACACCAAGCAACCAACCAGTTCTGTAGCAGACACCATCTGGGTGTCCTCTAATTCATTGCAATTCAGTTCTGACACTATCTATCCAGAGAACCAAGTCCCACAGGTTGAGGGCCCAGTCCCACAAGACTGCTCTCCTCTTCTGATGCCAATAGCAAACCACAGGTTATCCCACAAGCCTTTCCTTGGTTTGATTAATTTGATAGACAGGCTCACAGAACTCAAAGGGAAATACTTCACTTATATTTACTAGTGTATTACAGAGGATATTACAAAGGTCACAGACCAAGAGATGCCTAGAACAAGACATGAGGGAAGGGCCACAGAGTTTCCATGACCTCTCTAGGAACCTCCATGTATTCAGCTCCCCAGAAGCACCCAAAACCCCATCTTTTGGGGTTTTTATGGAAGCTTCATTACATAGGCATGATTGATCAAATCACTGGCCATTAATGAATAACTCAATCTTCAGCCCCTCTCCCTTCCCTCGAGGTTGGCAGGTGGGGCTGAAAGTACCAACCCTCTAATCATGGCTTGGTCTTTCCAGTGACCAGTCTCCATCCTGAAGCTACCTAAGGGTGGCCATCCATCACTCAACTCATTAGCATATAAAAAGACATACTTTGGAGAGTTCAAGGATTTTAGGAGTTGTATGCCAGAAAACAGGGAGGAAAATCAAATGCTAAATACTATGTGTATTTCACAATATCACAAGCCCAAATGTTCATTATAAGCAAACTGAATAAACAAATGTGCCAAATTCATAAAATATAATATTGCACAGCACTTTAAAAATAAGTTGTTGATACATGTAATAATATGGACAAATTTCACAGATGTCATGTTGTATTACTGTATTATTCACAGGAACTAATGCTATCTGACACTACTAACAAACCCCAGACTATAATTACTTAATATTACAAAAGTTTATTTCTCAATCCTGTTACTTTTCTTGCAGTTCAGGTGGACTAGACCATCTGGATCATGAGGCCTCCAAGGTAACAGTGGTAAAGATAAGCTTGGAAGATTGCCCAAGAAAGTTTTTTTTGTTGTTGTTTTTTGAGGCAAGGTATCATCCAGGCTGGAGTGACCCTTCTGCCTCAGCCTCCTGAGTAGCTGAAACTATAGGCCTGTGCCACCTTGCACAGCTAGTTTTGTTTTTGTTTTTTTGTAGAGAGCTGGGATTATAGGTGTGAGCCACCACACCTGGTTATGATTTATTTTGAATTAATTTTTTATATGGTATGAAGCAGGGATCATGGTCATTTTTTACTCACTTTAATATACACAACAACTCAGTCCCATTTATTAAAAATATTATTCTTTCTTTGTTGATTTGCAGTGACATCTATAATTATAAATCAAGTGATTATATATGTGTGTGTCTTAATCTGTTTGTGCTGCTACAGCAAAATACCCGAGACCAGGTAATTTATAAAGAACAGAAATTTATTCTTCACAGTTTCAGAGGCTGGAAAGTTCAAGAAGAATCGCCAGCAGGTTCAGTGTCTAGTGAGGGCCTGATCTCCTTTCCGAAAAAAATGGTGCCTTGTTGCTATGTCCTCCAGAAGGGATGTTCATCATGTAGTGGATGGCACACAGGCCAAAAAAGGGCCTAGCTAGTTCCCTCCAACCACTTTGTTTTGTTTTGTTTTGTTTTTTGGAATCGGAGTCTCACTCTGTCGCCCAGGCTGGAGTGCAGTGGCATGCTCACGGCCACCGCAGCCTTAACTTGCTGGGCTCAGGCGATCCTTTTGCCTCAGGCTTCCAAGTAGCTGGAACTAAAGGTACATGCCACCATGCCCAGCTGATTTTTTTTTTCTAATTGTAGAGACAAGATCTCGCCAAGTTGCCCAGGCTGGTCTCAAATCCCTGAGCTCAGGCAATCCTCTCGCCTCTGCTTCCCAAAGTGCTTAGATTACAGGCTGAGCCACCAAGCCCAACCTATTCCATTTTTTAAGTCAAGATTTCACTCTGTTGCTTGGACTGGAGTGCAATGGCACAATCACGGTTCACTGCAGCTTCCAACTCCTGGGCTCAAGGGATCTTCCTGCACCAACCTCTTAAGTAGCTGGACTGCAGGCTAATTGTTTGATTTTTGTGTAGAGATGAGTTCTTATGTTGCCTTAGCTGGTCTCAAACTCCTGGGCTCAAGCGATTCTCCTGCATCAGTCTCCCAAAGTGCTGGGATTACAGGTGTGAGCCACTGTGCCCAGTTACTAAGGTTAATTTATTATTGAAGAAAAAAATATTTTAATGTTATTATTATTATTTTTTAGAGACAAGGTCTTGCTCTGTCACCCCAGCTGGAATGCAGTGGTGCGATCATAGCTCAATGTAACTTCAAACTCCTGGCCTCAAGCAATTCTTCCACCTCAGCCTCTAAAAGTGCCGAGATTACAGGCCTGAGACAACATGCCTGGTCCATAAATGGTATTTTTAAGTTTCAATGTCAAATTGTTTTTTGCTAGTTCATGGAAACGTAAATAGTTTTTATCCAGTAACTTTGCTAAAATAAGTTATTCTTAATTATAGATTAATTTTGGATTTTCTACATGCACAATCATGTTATCCATGAAAAAAGACAATTTTGTTTCCTCTCTTTCGATATTTATAACTTTTATTTCTTTTTCTTGCCTTATTTTATTGACTAAATACCTTCAGCATAACATTGTGTAGAGTTAATGGTAGTGAGCATTAGTTCTTATTTCCAACATTATAGAAAAGTTATTTGATATTTCACCAATTAACTATGATCTCAGTAAAGAGGTTTTTGTTAATATTTTTTCTCAGATTAGGGAAATTCCTTTGTATTTCTATTACAATGGAGTTAAATGTGTTTTTTTATTTGTTTTCTTTTGTTTTGTTTTTAGAAATGAGTCTTACTATGTTGCCCAGACTGGAGTGCAGTTGCTGTCACAGACATGTGCGGTGCACTACAGCCAACCCCAAGCTCCTGTGCTCAAGCAATCTCGTGCCTCAGCCTCTGAGTAGCTGGCATTACAGGGACCTGCCATCACACCGAGCTTCCTATTACAATGTAGTTTTAATTTGTATTTTTATGAGCAAGATTGAGTAAATCTCTTTGTATGGTGGACAGCAATAACAGAAGCATATCCTGAAAATGACCTTACAGTCTGAGAAGAATGTTTGTTCAGAGTTTCAAGCTAAGGAATCTGGTAGTAGCCAGCTGGAAGTTTACTCCTTTATCTATGAAGAACACCTAAATCCCCAGCCCATTCCTTGGAACTCAGGACATGCAAGAACCAAGGTCCTTTCTTTTGGGCTAGGTGGGGGTTGCTAGGTGGAGACTGCCAAGTGAAGTTTATATAACTGCATGCCTTTTGCAAGTGGCTGGCAGTGAACTTGTCTAGCTGGGTGCTCCAGAACCCCTTTGTATGTAAGTCTCTAATAAGTCTATATCTTGCCCACTGTCTCCAGGTCTTTTATTTGACCTCTTGGGCCCTGTGCCATTCCTATTTAATTCAGTAGGGATACAGACCAACACTTTTCATATATTTGAAGTCCCATCTTTATTTTCTTTTTTGTGGACTGCCTTTCATATTCTCTAATACCTTTTTTATAGGCTGCTGAGCTTTTTTATAGTTGATTTATAGAAACTCTGTAAATGTTAGGGAATTCATCATGTTATGAGTTGCAAATATTTTATCCATGGCTGTCCACACAGTAAAAGTAAAAACTTTTTTTTTTTTTACAATTGAATGCTTAGTTGTGAGAGTAAAACCATTTTTTAAAAAGTAACAATAAAAACAATTTTTAAGATGAAGACAAAGCATAGTTTTATCAATAAATGTAAAGGGACTAAATATAACTAATATAAAAACTTTGAATTGGATCACAAAGTTAAAACCTATCTATAGTAAGAATTTTTTTAAAAGAGTGTGCCCATTTGTCTCAAAAGATGACCACCGTCAATTTCTTTTCTTCTTATATATTTGTGACACATCCCCAAAAGAGGTGGCATCTATTCCTCCACCTCCTTGAATCTAAGCTGGCTGTGACTTCGAACAGAGTATGGCAGAAGTGACAATATGCCCATTCTGAGCCTGGCTTTTAAGAGGACTGGCAGCCTTCACTTTTTTCCTAGGAATACTTGCTCTGGGGGAAGGCAGACACCATGAAAGAAGTTTGACTATTTTGAAAGTGCCATGTTACAAGAAAGCTATAATTAGGCACACAGAAAGACAGAAAAATTCATCTACTTTTTAAAAATTGAAGTAAAATTATTATTACCTTGGCCATTGGTCATGTTAAAGTGTTAAAAGAAAAACCTTAGGCAAACTACATACAGCAGAATTTAATTGAGCAAAGAATGATTCAAAGATTGGTCAACCCCTGAACCAGAGGAGGTTCAGAGAGACTCTAGCACAGCCACAGGAAGATTTTTAAACAGAAGAAAGAAAGCGATTTATACAAAACCAAAATAAGTTACAGAAACAACTGGATTGGTTACAGCTTGGCGTTTGCCTTATGTGAACTCAGTTTGAACAGTTGGTTACCTTTGGTTGGCTGAAACTTGGTGACTGACATAAGAGTAGATTAGTGTTTACATATCCAGTTAGGCTACAGTTCACTATGTATAGAGAAGCCTTTAGACTGAACTTAAAATATGTAAGGAGGCAGCTTTAGGCTAAACTTAATTCAAACATGTAAAATTTAGTGGCATTTAATACATTCTGAATGTTGTGCAACCATCACCTCACCTCCACAAGACACTTTTATTGCTCCAAAAAGAAACCACGTACCCTTTAGGCAGTAACTCTCTATTCCCATTTTCTCTCATCTCTAGTGTCTGACGACTGTTGGCCTGCTTTCTATCCCTGTAAATTTACATGTTCTGGATGCTTCATATAAATGGAATAATTGAATATGTGATCTTTTGTATCTGGCTTCTTTCATTTTGTATACTTTTTTTTTAGGTTCATCCACATGTATTTTAACCATCCAGCTCTGTTACCATACACATGGGTCAGAAACCATCTGGGACATCTAGCCCAGTCAAGTTTTTAGATGACTATAGCTTAAACTATTATACCATCTGATTATAATCATGTGAGAGACCTCAAGTGAGACCCCATTTGGCTGAGCCCAGTTAATCAACAGGAAGATAAGTGGTAACAATAAATTCTTATTTTAATCTACTAATTTTTTTGGAAGGGGGCTTGTTACACAGCAATAACTAACTGTAACAAAGGACAAAAGTATACAGATATAAACAAACAGGGACTCTGATCTTAACAACCAACACATAGAATCAGGAAATAAAACTAGACAACTGAGAGGCATTTTATAGTTATCATAAAGAGTACAAATCAAAACTCAAAACTCCAGTTTTATGTATTTATTCACATATTGCTTCTCTACCTTTTGACTAAGATCAAGTAGAGTATTCATGCACAGGTATCATATCAATTTTCTTAATGCAAAATAATCAGAAAATATAAGGAGAAATAAGCCAACATGCAGTATGAAATTTATCAAAACCGACACCAATATAGACAGAAAGTGTAAATAGACCAATTGTAATAGAGGTAATATAGAAAATAGTTATTAAAAAGCACACCACAAAAATATCAGATTCAAATGGTTTCAGACAAAAATATTACCAAATCATTAAAAACCAGGTAATCACAATGCTGCTTAAACAATTTCATCTTCTTTTTGTGGCGCATACCATGGATTCTCATACGTGACAAAAACATACCTCAGTAGAAAAGTACAAATCAAGCCGGGCTCGGTGGCTCAGCCTGTAATCCCCTACCTTTGGGAGGCTGAGGTGAATGAATTGCCTGAGCCCGCGGGTTCGAGATTTGCCTGGGCAACTTGGTGACACCTCATCTCTACAATAAATCAAAAATTAGCTGGGCGTGGTAGCGCGCACCTATAGTTCTAGCTACTTGGAAGGCTGAGGCGGAAGGATTGCCGGAGCCCAGCAGGTCGAGGCTGCGGTGGCCAGAAGCAGCCACTGCACTCCAGTCTGGGCGACAGTGAGACTCCAACTCAAAAAAAAAAAAAAAAAAAAAAAGAAAAGTACAAATCAATCTCTTTTATGAATGCAATGTGTAAGTTTTAAATAAAATTTTTGTGAACAAAATTCAATAGCAAATTACAAAAACAATACATTGTGGTCAAGCATTTACTCCAGGGGCTGGGTGTGGTAACTCATGCCTGTAATTCCAGCACTTTTGAGAGGCCAAGGCAGGAGGATATCTTGAGACCAGGTATTCAAGATCAGCCTGGGCAACATAGCAAGACTGCATATCTGCAAATAATAAAAAATAAAAATAAAAACAATTAAAAAATTAGCTGGATGTGGTGACACATGCCTGTGATCCCAGCTACTGGGGAGGCCGATGTAGGAGGATTGCTTGAGCCCAGGAGTTTGAGGTTGTGGTAAGCTGTGATCATACTACTGTGCTCCAGCATGGGTGACAGAGTGAGACCCTGTCTCTTTGTCAAAAAAAGGAGCTAATTCCAGGAATTCAAGGATATTTCATTATTGGAAAATTCATTAGTGTAATTCATCATATTAATATAATCAAAAAGAAAAAGCAGCCAGGCACTGTGGCTCATGCCTACAATCCCAGTGACTTGGGAGGCTGAGGCAAGAGGACACTTGAGTTTAAGACTGCAGTGAGCCATGATTGCACCACTGCACTCCAGCCTGGCAACAGAGCATGGCAACTATCCCTAAAATAAAACAAACCAAAAACAAAAACACCCTAAAAAACTAAGGAGAAAAATCATGTAATTATTTTCATAAATGCAGAAGAATATCGGTAACATTTACCATCCTTTAATGTCAACAACTTTAAATAAAATAGGATTTTTTTATTTTCTGAAGATGACAAAATATATATACCTTAATCCAAAAGACTGTACTTATTTATTAGAAGTGTTCCTTCTAAAGTCAGGAACAAAGAATGCTCACTAGTTCCTCTATCTTTTTTTTTTTTTTTTGCGTTGGAATCTCACTCTGTCATCCAGGCTGGAGTGCAGTGGCACACTCATGGATACCACAGCCTCGACCTGCTGGGCTCAGGTGATCCTTCTGCCTCAGCCTTCCAAATAGCTGGAACTACAGGCATGTGCCACCATGCCCGGCTAATTTTTTGATTTATTATAGAGATGAGGTCTTTCCAAGTTGCCCAGGCTGGTCTCGAGCCCGTGGGCTTTGGAAATCCTCTCACTTCGGCCTCTCAAAGTGCTGGGATTATAGGCATGAGCCACGGTGCCTGGCCTGGTTCTTCTATCTGTAATACTATGTGGGTGTTAATAAGAGAAAGGGAGAGAAGGACTGGGGGTAAAAAGAGGTAAAACCATCTCTATTTGGATATGATATAAATATCTGGAAAATTCAAAAGAATAAACTACTATAAACAATACGACAATAAGTAAAGGGACATGCTATAAAACTGATACTCAAATCCGACAGCCTCATGTATACAAACAAAAACATTGAGAGGGTGTAACAGAAGACCTTTGCCATAGCAAAACTAACCAACCAAACAAGCAAATACATGAACAGATGACTAAGTTTAAACTAAATAAGAAATATCTAATACACACATAAGGAAAATTATAGGCCACTTTGAAAGATTCACAAGTTGACATAAATACATAGACATACCATATTTCTGGATTGAAAGGCTCAACATCATAAAGATGTCAGTTTATTCTGTCATCTCCTGTGCCATTAAGTCTTTTTTCTTGGAGCATGACAAACTGGTTACCATGTTCATTTTGAAGAAGATGGAGGTTTAGATTGCATGGAGCTAAAAGTTGGTTAAATTGTTGTGTTGCCAAGAATGTGCTGTTACATTATTATTATTATTATTTTGAGTCGGGGCCTTACACTGACACAATCATGGCTCACCACAGCCTCGACCTCCTGGGCTCAGGTGATCCTTCTGCCTCAGCCTTCTGAGTAGCTAAGACCATAGGTGTGTGCCATCACAGCCAGCTAATTTTGTGATTTGTTTTGTAAAGATGAGGTCTCTCTGTGTTGCCCAGGCTGATCTCGAACTCCTGGATTCAAGTAATCCTCCTGCCTCAGCCTTCCAAAATGCTGAGGATTATAGTTGTGAGCCATTGCACCCAGCTTTTCTCAGATATTTTTTTTTTTTGAGTTGGAATCTCACTCTGTCGCCCAGACTGGTGTGCAGTGGCCGCTCCCGGCCACCGCAGCCTCGACCTGCTGGGTTCTGGCGATCCTTCCACCTCAGCCCTCCAAGTAGCTGGAACTACAGGTGCGTGCTATCACGCCCGGCTAATTTTTGATTTATTGTAGAGATGAGGTTTCGCCAAGTTGCCCAGACGGGTCTCGAACCCGCGGGCTCAGACAATCCACTCACCTCGGCCTCCCAAAGCGTGGGATTACAGGCTGAGCCACCGAGCCCGGCCTCTCAGATATTTTTATACATTGAAAATTTAGTATAAATTGACATATATAAATTCAATGTGAAAACTGACATATATAAAGATCCCTTTGAAAATATATTTTAAAAATTATAATGCATAGACACTTTGACTCAGAAATTCAACTCACAAGTAATAACATATTCTTGTAGGTAATAACATACTTATGGGAAATGTCACATGTACCAAGATATTTATTGCAGCATTGTTTATAATGGCAAAAGGGATGGGAACCTTACACATTTATCAATGGTATGGTCATGTAGTGGAATACTGTGCACCTGTTAATAAGCATGACAGAAAAAAAGCCCACAATGGACCAATACATATACTGCTATAAAAAAACAAGATATATTTTAAAAATCAGAGCTGGACACCAGAGGCTAGTGATTATAGCATGTTATTATTTGCAAGGGAAAAATAGCATTTTTTATTATGTGTATAAGTATATAGACATATCTTGACGAATACACAAGCAACTAACCTATTAATAATGGTTGTCCTCTGAAGAGAAGAGCTCAGAGGCCAAGGAATACAGAATAGAAACTTTCATTTCACTTAACAGCTTTGTGCTTCTTCAATTTTTTAACATGCACATGTATTATATATTAAAATAAATATTTATGTCTTTTCTCCAATAAATACCAACTGCAAATCTTCCACTATTCTGATTTTTGTCAGTTTCTTTCTGTAGTTCAGTTTTTGCTTTATGTTTTAAGGTTATTTTATACCTAATACAAATAAATTTATGATTTATGTGGCATGTCCCCTTTATCCTCTTTTAATCTTTTTTTTTTTTTTTTTTTTTTTTAGAGATGAGGTCTTGCCATGTTGTTCAAGCTGGTCACCAACCCCTGAGCTCAGGCAATCCTTTTGTCTCCACCAACCAAAGTACTGGGATTACATACATGGAACCACTGCACCCGGCTTCCTCTTATCTTTATGTAGTGTCTGTCTTTATCTCTACTTTTGCCTTAAATTCTCTTCTGTCTGATCTTATTTTCTATTAACTTTCTGTTCATATGTATTTCCTGTCATTTATTCTTGCATTCGTTTTATTTTCAATCTTTCCATGCTGTTTTAGGATTATCTTCTGTAAGCAGTATGTGATTGAATATTTTTAATCCAATGTCTGGTTTTTACTTTCTTTTTTTTTTTTTTTTTGAGTTGGAGTCTCACATTCACAGCCACTGCAGCCTCAACCTGGTGGGCTCAGGCGTTCCTTCCACCTCAGCCTTCCAAGTAGCTGGAACTGCAGGTGTGCGTCACCGCACCTGACTTGTTTTTTGATTTATTGTAGAGATGAGGTCTTGCCAAGTTGCCCAGGCTGGTCTCGAACTCCTGAGCTCAGGCAATCCTCTCGCCTCGGCCTCCTAAAGTGCTGGGATTACAGGCTTGAACCACTGTGCCCAGCCTAGGATTTTACTTTTTAATAAGTGAGTTGAATGTATTTGCATTTATTCTGATTACTCATATCCTTAAATTTGTATATGTATGTGTTGTTATTCTGGTACTATGTTTTGTTTTTTCTGATTTTTTTCTCTTCCTCTACTTTATGCTGGATTATTAACATTGCTTATAGTTCCATTTAGATTTTCCTCTGCTAGTTTGGGAACTGCAAACTATATTTCTCTTCTTTTAGTCATTATCCTTAAATGTTTAACTTATCTGTATTGGTTATCTATTGCTGCCCAATAAATTACCCCAAAATGTAGAGGCTTAAAATAACAATAAACATTTATTGTCTCGCACAGTTTCTGTAGGTCATAAATTCAGCAGGGGCTTAATTGGATACTTCTGGCTTGGAGTCTCTCATGAGGTTGTGTCAAGATGTCATCTGGGCTACAGTTATTTCAGGCTTCACTGGGGCTAGAGGGCCCATTCTCAAGGATAAATGTAGTTGGCAAGTTGTTGTTAAGGCAGGAGGCCCTAGTTCCTTGCCATGTCAACCTCTCCATACGACTGGTAGACAGTCCTCACAACATGGTGTCTGGCTTCCCCTAGAGCCAGGTTTCTTAACCTTACCCTTGACATTTTGTACTTCATAATTGTCTGCTGTGGTGGAGAAATGGGAGGCGGAAGTGTTCTATTTAGAATATTTAACAGCATCCTTGACCTCTACCCACTAGATGGCAGTAGCATTCCTAGTTGTGACAATCAAAAATGTCTCTCTAGACGTTGCCAAATGATCCCTGGGGTGGGCATGAGGAACAAAATCATCCCCAATTGAAAATCACTGCTGACCGAGCGCTGTGGCTCACGCCTGTAATCCCAGCAGTTTGGGAGACTGAGGTGAGAGGATTGCCTGAGCCCACGATTCGAGACCAGACTGGGCAACTTGGCAGACCTTGTCTCTATAATAAATCAAGGAAAATTAGCCGGGCGTGACGGTGCATGCCTGTAGTTCCAGCTACTTGGAAGGCTAAGGCAGAAGGATCGCCTGAGCCCAGCAGATGGAAGCTGCGGTGGCCGTGAGCGTGTCACTGCACTCCAGTCTGGGTGACAAAGTGAAACTCCCACTCAGAAAAAAAAAAAAGAAAATAAAAGAAAATCACTGCCATAAAGCCAGTAATTCAAGAGAGAGACCAATGTGGAAATTGCCACATCTTTAATGATTTACCTTCAGAAGTCAAAATCCTGTAACTTCTATATTATAGCTGTACTATATATACCATGCTATATATAGTATATATTTACTTAGCACTTCTGCTATGTTTTATTGGGCACACTGATAAGCAATTATTCAATGATGTGAAAATGAGGAGGTGAGCATATTGGGAACCATCACTGGAGTCTGGCTACCACATTACTTAAGTATAAATTTTTCCAAAAGCTTTAAAACTCTTTGTATTTCTATTCTTCTAATGAACCTTTACAGGTTGTAATTATCCATTGAACACTCCCTAGCTCTACCTATCTTGTTATTTTTGTCCAGAGTTATAGTTTAGTTTAGGGTTTTGTTGTTGTTGGTTTTGTTTCTTCTAAAAAAATTTTTTCTTAGTTAACATTTAATGAAATTTAACAACATATTTTGTCAAGTTCTAGGTTCTCTTATGTCCCACTTCTTTTAATGTTCATTTTTCTTGATAACTTACACCCTTTGGTGAAAGTTCCTTCAGTGATGCTCAGAAAAGAATGCTCTCTCCTATTCTTTGGATGTTTTTATTTGGCCCTCACTCTTGAGTGATAGTTTGGCTGCATAGAGGTCTTTAGGCTGATAATTACAGCTGGCTCTTGAACAACACGGGTTTAAACTGCACTGTTCACTCATGGGCGGATTCTTTTTCAACCAAATGTGGATGAAATTAGCTTGATGCGAAACCAGATTATATGGAGTGCCAACTCTCCTGTATTCAGGGTGAGTTGCAGGACTTGAGTATGAGAGAATTTTGTTGTGCATGGGGTGGAGGTAGGAGTGTGGGTTGAAGAGGTTAGGGTGGGTATGAGGGACTGAGGGGGGTCCTGGAACCAATTCCCCGTGTACACCGAGGGACGACTGTATTTACTTTCAGCAATTTGAAGTAATAGTCCCTATAAGTCTAGCTATCTTTCTTTTGTAGATAATTTATTAGAGAGGCTTTTAAACAATTTATATTGTTGAAGTTCTTCAGTGTTACTTATATTTGGATATAAAGGTGTGGGTTTTTCTTTATCCTGCAGAAGTATACTTTCAATCTGAAGATTCATATGTTTCTTTAGTCCTTGAAATTCCTCAGTTATTATCACTTTGAATATTGTTTACCTACAAGTCCTGTATTTCCTTATTCTGGAACTCCTATTAACTGTATGCCACTTTTTATGCACTATCTCATATTTTAAATTCCTTTTGTGATGTACTTTGAATGAATTCTTTAGTATTATCTTCCAAAGTGAACCTTCATGAACTCATCACACAGCTTAACGTGTTCTAAAGTTTTTTTTTTTTTTTTGAGTTGGAGTTCACTCTGTCATTCAGGATGGAGTGTAGGGGCATGATAACAGCTTACCGCAGACTTGACCTTCTGGGCTCAAGTGATCCTTCCACCTCAGCCTCCCAGGTAGCTGATACTACAGGCACGCACCACAATGTTTGGTTATATTTTTTTATTTTTGTAGAGATGCTGTCTCACTGTGTTGCCCAGGCTGGTCTTGAACCCCTAGGCTCAAGCAATCCTCCCTCCTCGGCCTCCCAAAGTGCTAGGATTATAGACGTGAGCCACTGCGTCTGACCTTTCTCACCTTTTAATGCTAATTCTCTTTTTAAAAAATCTTATCCTAGGCTCCTCAAAATAAACCTATTGATATCTTTCCCACATATTACAAGTTTCCCCATGTTGTTGATACTGTTGGAATAGTAATACTGTTTATGCCATGCCACAGCTGATCTCTTTAAGACCAGGAGTAGAGTGTTCTGTAATTCATGGTCTTTGCCTTACCTAGCCTTTGGATTTGGACCACACTCTACCAGCAGAATAGTAGGGGTGCTACACAGGAGATTATATCTGCAGAAAAACCTTTCTTGTAAAACTCTTGTTTTGACTTGGTGAGAAAGTCAATGACCCTAAGTCACCTAGCCAGTTTTTGGAGGAAGAAATTATGAGAGAGCTTATTACCAGAACCATACTTTGTCTTCTTCATCAGACTTCCTGTTATACATTTACTTTTAGTTGGGCTCACCTCCTTCCTTAAGGAGTTAAAGAAGAGTCTCACTGTGATCTAGGTCTCCTCAGCTCTTCATGAAACTCAGCATAATAATTACTTTAAGGATGTTATTTAGAATGTTGCTTACTGTCACCCAATGTCCCCTTAATGTTGATTTGTTTTTCAGGTCTCAATGTAAGGAAAATTTATGACACTGTGAATCGTTTAACTGAGTATTTTGCATTTTAAAATACAGGCATCATTTCAAATCTTTAGACTGCACCCCTAAGCTCATTTTCTTTTTTTTTTTTTTTTTTTAGTTGGAATCTCACTCTGTCGTCCAGACTGGAGGGAGCGGCCACTGCAGCCTCGACCTTCTGGGCTCCGGCGATCCTTCCACCTCAGCCTTCCAAGTAGCCGGAATTACAGGCGCGCACTACCACGCCTGGCTAACTTTTGATTTACTGTAGAGATGAGGTCTCGCCAAGTTGCCCAGGCGGGTCTTGAACCCGTGGACTCAGGCAAACCACTCACCTCGGCCTCCCAAAGTGTGGGATTACAGGCTGAGCCACTGAACCCGGCCTAAGCTCATTTTCTTATTGTTAAAATTTAGACTTTTTTTGCACAAATCAAAAGGGAATTAGTGGAAAATATTCTTGCTCCAAAGATGAAAATACTTTTTAAAATTGTATTTTAGACTCAGGGAGTACACATGTATATTTGTTACATGGACAAATTGTGTAGTGATGGGGATCGGGTCTCAGGTGGCCCATTCCCCAGATAGTGAACATTGTGCCTCACAGGTAGTTTGTGCGCCCTAACCCCTTTCCCCACTTCCCCCCTTACTGGTGTCCCCAGTATCTATTATTTCCATCTTTGTGACTGTTTATTTGTTTGTTTGTTTGTTTGTTTTGAGTTGGAGTCTCACTCTGTCACCCAGACTGGAGTGCAGTGGCCGCTCCCGGCCACCGCAGCCTCGACCTGCTGGGTTCCGGCGATCCTTCCGCCTCAGCCTTCCAAGTAGCTGGAAATACAGGCGCGCGCTACCACGCCCGGCTAGTTTTTGATTTATTGTAGAGATGAGGTCTCGCCAAGTTGCCCAGGCGGGTCTCGAACCTGCGGGCTCAGGCAGTCCACTCACCTCGGCCTCCCAAAGTGCTGGGATTACAGGCTGAGCCACCGAGCCGGGCTGTGACTGTTTAGCTCCCACATATGAGTGAGAACATGCAGTCTTTGATTTTCTGTTTCTGAGTCAGTTTCACTTAGGATGAGAAAATATTTTTAATGTGAAGCTTCTTGTCTTTGTGTACTTCTTACTTTAGCACTAAATATTGGCTTAGGGCAAGTATTTTAACCTTTCTCAGATATAATTTTCTCATTATGATTTTATAATGGAAATAAAGTATATTTTATTTAATGATTACTTCAAAGAGACAGTACCTTTTTGATGAGAAGACACAGTTGATTATTATCGCTAACTAACTTGCTGTGGGATATTGAATAAGTTGCTAGACCTAGACCTCTCTGAGTCTTGCTTTTCTCTAGTGGAAAATAAGATGATTGAACCAGATGACTCTTAAGACACTTTACAACTTATAATTGAGTTATTCATATAAAGATGAGTAAATGAAGGACTTATCTTTTAGAAGGTCACAGTAACTTGAGATAGAAGGGTAGATGAATTAATTAAATAAAATATGATGTGTTCTAATAGAGGTAAAAACATAACTTTTTAAAATTGAAACAGATGAGAAAAGCATGACTGTAAAAGCAGAAGCCAGGAGAAGGTTCAGACTCTATGACTTTGACTTTCTTTGTTCCTGATCTTAGTGGAAAATGTTTTTGTATTTCACTGTTAACTGTAGATTTTTTGCAGATGACTTTTTTAGATTGAGGAAGGTTTTTTTCTATTCTTAGTTTGTTGCAAATTATGAGTGGGTGTTTAATTTTATCAAATGATTTTTTTCTGAATCAATTGAGATAATTGCATAATTTTTCAATGTGGTTATATGGTGAATTACATGGACTGATTTTTTTGTTATTAAATCAACCATGTTGTCCTGTGGTAAAACACACTTGGTCATGATGTAGTATCCATTTTTGTACTTTGCTGGATTTGACTGGCTAAAGTCTTGTTAAGGATTTTTACATCCTGTTCATGAGGGATGTCACCTTATAATGTTTTTTTAAATTTAATATCTTTGCCTGGTTCAGGTTTTTGGGTAATGCTGGTCACAGAAGTTGAGATGTAGTCACTCTTCTATCTCCTAAAAGAGAGTTTGTATAGAATTGGTATTGTTTCTTATTTTACAGAATTCACAGTGAAGCCATCTGGGCCTCAAGATTTCTTTGGGGAAGTTTTAAAACAATGAATTCAATGTGTGGATCTGAAATGATGTCCTGTCTCTCATTTCTGATGCTGGAAATTTATTTATTCTCTTGAATTTTAAACCTTGGATGGTTTATCTATACTATTGATCTCATAGGACCAGCTTTAGGTCTCACTTTTTCTTTATTGTTTTTGTTTTCCATTTCATTTATTTTTCCTCTCTTTTTCTACCTGAAACATTACAATTTTATTTTTGATTTTCAGCAGAGTTCATATTATGTATAAGTATGCAACATAGTGCATAAACATAAACACAGTGCAGACACTATGGCAGGTGTTGGTCTGCATCAGTTTAACCCCACAAAAAAAGTTCAACAGAGTTGATAGCTTACAAATTTACTTCCTCTGTAGCTTCTGTAACAAGTGAACTTGATTCCTTTTTATCACCTTTTCTCTCTGCCACCAATTCCTTTTTTCTGTTAGTTCATATTCCAATATAAGCATCTCAAAATATATATTCACCATCTAGATCATTTCCATTCATTCTACCCAACAGGTAATTCTTGGGGGAGATGTTGTCATCCACAAGGGGTTATGCCTTCTTCTTTTCTTTTTTCATTTGCTTTGTCAACTCACCCAACTGCTCCTGCTCTTGTTTTGGCCACACTGGGCCCAAACATCTAAATCATTTTGCTTCCTTTTGTATCCCATGATTTGCTTGTTGAGTGCCTCGTGATTGATTCCACATAGACCTGAGTGCACAGCAGATTCCATGGCATCAGATGACAATGGACTGTTCAGAGTCATAAGTTCCCTGAAATAATTTTGTATAAAGTCTTTTTCATCTGGGCGGGGAGGGCATCCACAATCAGCAATTGCCTGCAAGAGATCAATCTCAGCTAGAACTGCATTTTGTTTGTCTCAAACAAACAGTATCAGCAACACATTCCCCAGGATCTGCTGAGACATCAAAAGATGCCTCATATGTGTAGTGCTTTTCTGTAAGGTGGCTTCTGTGTGCTCATCTTGTTCAGCAAAAAGTTGTCTCCTAATGTATATATAGAAGGCTGATAGGTTGAAGATCAGAGATACCTTGGAAAGCTCCACAGTCGGGGCATAGGTCTCTTGGCTCACTTCAAAGGTGCACAGCAATCAGTTAGTGCTTTATAGAGAAGGCTGTCCAGGGTCCTTAAACACACAGAGTCCTTCTCCTTGATTTTCTTTTTTGAGTTATTCTTCATTAGGAGTTTCAACTTGGATGGCTTATAAGTAAAGTGAGATCCTAACGAAAGATCTTTATACCAAAACTTTTTTCTGACCAGTATGCTTCAAAACTGTCAAGGTCATTAAAAACAAGGAAAGTTTGAGAAACTGTCACTCTCCAGGGGAGCCTAAAGAGACATGATAACAAAATATAATGTGGTATCCTAAATGGAATTTTGGTTCTTGAGGCAAATTTCTTGAGTATTTTCTTGTTACCACAGGAGACAGAGGAGTCATACAGTCTTCAGCTTAGTCACTGATCAGTGCTCAGAGCCCAGTGGGACCCTCCAGACCTTTAACTGGAGCCCACATGTCTTAATTTTATTATTTCCTTCCTCTGCTTGCTTTGGGTTTAATTTGTTCTTCTCATTTCTTAAGATGGAAACGTAGGTCATTGATTTTAAAGCTTTCTTCTTTTCTAATATAAATATTTGATGCTATAAGTTTCCCTGAAAACACTTTTAATGGTACCCACAAATTTTTATTATTGTGATTTTATTTTCATTCATTTAAAAGTGTTCTCCCTTGATCCATTTATTTATAAATGTTGTGTTTAATTTCCAATTATTTGGGGGGATTTTTCAAACACAGTAAGTCCCCCACATATGAAGATTTATGTTGCGAACGTTCAAAGATGTGAATGTGTGTCACATGTTCAATCACGTAAGTTAATTCACATGTCTGGCATACTTTTAAAAGTACTGTACTAAAAGATTAAAAATATTTTATTTTTGTGTTTGGTTTATTTGCATTATTTGTGTCAAAGGTATTATAAATCTACTACAGTACAATACTATACAGTTGATGTGTTAGTTGGGTACCTAGGCTAACTTTGTTGGACTTATGAACAGATTGAACTTATAGAACCCATTTGTATTTAGGGGACTTATTATATCTTTCTGTTATTGAATTTTAATTTAATTCCTTTAAGGTGAGAACATGCTGTGTATGAATTCATCTCTTCTAAATTTATTAAGACTTAATATAGCTCAGAATATAGTATAACTTGCTAAACATTTCATGTACGATTGATAACAATGTGTATTATGCTGTTGTTGGATATAGCTCAAGTTGTGCTTCAGGTTTTCCATAGCTTCACTGGTGTTTAAATCTATTTGTTTCATCCATTACCAATAGCTGAATGTTAAAATCTCTAATACTAATTATTGTGTACTTCTTGTTTGAGTTCTATCAGTTGTTTTAATAACATACTTCATGTCTCTATTATTAGGTTCATTCACATTTAGGATTTTTTTCTGTTGATGAATTTAACTCTGCTGATGAATTTATCATTACAAAACGAACTTCTTTTTCTATAGTAATATTCATTTCTCTGAAATGTACTCTATCTCTATAGTCATTTCAACTTTCTTCTCATTAGTTTTAGCATAGTATAAAACTATAGTTTTAGCATAGTATAAAACTTCTCTTTACTTTTGTCCTACCTGTGTCTTTAAATTTAGAGTAGATATTTTTGTAGACAGTCTATGTTTGGGTCTTTGCTCTTTATCCATTCTGACAATCTTTTCCTTTTATTTAGGGCATTTAGGCTAGCTGTGGTGGCTCACTCTTATAATTCCAGCACTCTGGGAGCCCAAGATGGGAGGATTGCTTGAGCCGAGGAATTTGAGACCAACCTGGGCAACATAGCAAGACCTAGTCTCTACAAAAAACAAACAAAAAATTAGCTGGGCATGATGGCACACACCTGTAGTCCCAGGTCCTTGGGTGTCTGAGGCAGGAGGATTGCTTGAGCCCAGGAGTTTGAGGTTGCAGTGAGTCATGATCGTGCCACTGTTCTTTAGCTTGTGCAATAGAGTGAGGCCCTGACCAAAAAAAAAAAAAAAAAAGTAGAGCATTAGACTATATATGTTTGAATTGAATGATTAGTTTTGAGTCCATCACCTTGTTTTCTGTCTATCCCATCATACCTTCTGTCCCATAGGTCTTTTTCTCCCTTTTCCCTATTTTCCTGACTTTTTTGAATTAACTGAGAATTTTTGTTAATGATTCTATTTTCTCTTTTTTTTGGCTTAGCAGCTATTCTTATTTTTGTATTTTTACTGATTGATGTAGGGTTTACAGAACAAATATTTAACTCAGTCAAACTTCAAATAGTATTGAAACACTGTATAAACTGTATAAACTACACAACAGTATACTTCCACTTTTTCTCTCCCAACCTTTATCATACATTTGACTTAAATATGTAATACATGCACAATATGTTGTTACTGTTGTTACTTTAGCCAGTAAATTATCTTTTAAAGAGAAAAAATAAAATAAGTCTTTTATATTTATTTATCATTCTATTTACCATATACGGTACTCTTCATCTCTTTATGTATACTCAGATTTTCATCTGGTATCATTTTCCTTCTGCCCTGAAGGATTACTTGGACATTTCTTATAGAGCCATCTTAAAAATGACGAGTTGGCTGGGCTCAGTGGCTCAAGTGTGTAATCCAAGCACTTTGGGAGGCCGAGGCAAGAGGTTTGCCTGAGCCCAGGGGTTCAAGACTAGCCTGGGCAACTCGTCTCTACAATAAATGAAAAGATTAGCCGGGCATGGTAGCATGCGCCTGTAGTTCTGGCTACTTGAAAGGCTGAGGTGGAAGAATCACCTGAGCCCAGCAGGTCGATGCTGGGGTGGCCATGAGCGTGCCACTGCATTCCAGCCTGGGTGACGGAGTGAAACTCCAACTCAAAAAACAAACAAACAAAAAACAGATGAGTTATCAAATTCTTGGTGGGTACTTTTTTCTTTCAGTACTTTATAGATGTCACCACACTATTACTTGGCTTAAATTATTTCTAATGAGTTGTGGGTTGTCTTTCTTGTATTTTTCTTCAGCATGCCATTTGTCTGTTTCTCTTCCTGCTTTAAAGATTTAATCAGCCGGGCTCGGTGGCTCAACCTGTAATCCCGCGCCTTTGGGAGGCTGAGGTGAGTGAACTGCTTGAGCCCGAGGGTTCGAGACCCACCTGGGCAACTTGGTGAGATCTCATCTCCACAATAAATCAAAAATCAGCCGGGCGTGGTAGTGCGTGCCTGTAGTTCCAGCTACTTGGATGGCTGAGGCGGAAGGATCGCCGGAGCCCAGCAGGTCAAG
>CAUYQG010213648.1:0-24418 GCA_963574415.1 Tarsius wallacei | reverse complement strand
ATAATGAGGTCAAAGAGAAAAGTTAAAGCATTTTTATACTGCCATTAAATAATCATTTGCTGCAACCTTCTATCTGGGAAAGATATATGAGCAGTTTGCTGTTCTTCATGATAATGAAATGTTACAGGCAAGATAAGAGTGTTACGAAAAACTTTTCCCATTTGCAATTGTTTTAATTTGTGAATGAGGTTTTGATTAGGAATTGGTTCCTTTTTCTGTTTTTCGTACTACATTTTCTGAGATTCTTAAAGTTTGGGGTTTTACATTTAGGTCCTTGATCCATTTGGAGTTGATTTTTGTATATGGTGATAGGTAGGGGTCCTGCTTCATTCCTCTGCACATCGTCAGTCAGTTTTTCCAACACCTTTTACTGAATAGGTTCTCCTCTCTCAAGTGGTTGTTGGTGGAGGGTTTGTAAAAGATGAGCAGGTTGAGAAATTGAAGTTTTGCTTCTGGAATGTTTATCTTGTTCCATTGGTCTATATGCCTGTTCTTGTACTAATACCAGGCTGCTTTGATTGTTGTAACTTTATAATAAAAGTTACAGTCTGGAAGAGTGATACCTCCCACTTTGATTCTATTGTTAAGGATTGTTTTAGCTATTCATGGTTGTTTATCTTTCCATATGAATTTCTGTATTGTTGTTTCCAGCTAAGAAGAACGATGTTGGTAATATAATGGGTATAGTGTTGGATCTGTAGATTGCCTATGGTAGGATGGACACCTTAAAAGTTGATTATTCAAAACCCCCAAAGCCCATGCCATAAGAGATAAGATAGACAAGAGGGACCACATCAAGTTAAAAAGCTTACACAAAGAAAAAGAAATCATAAATATTTGCCAACTACATGTCTGACAAAGGCCTAACATCCAGGATCTACAAGGAACTGAAATATGCCAGGAGGGAAATAACAAACAGTTCTATTAAAAAGTGGGCAAACGATGTGATTAGAAATTTCTCAAAAGAAGACATACAAGCAGCCAACAGACACATGAAAAAAATCCTCAGCCTCACAAATCATCAGAAAAACGCAAATCAAAACCACATTGAGATACTGCCTATCCCCAGTAAGAATGGCCATCATTAATAAAACAAACAACAACAGATGCTGGCGAGGATGCAGAGAAAAGGGAATGCTTCTACACTACTGTGGGAAAGCAAACTAGTTCAACCTCGATGGAAAACAGCGTAGCGATTTCTAAAAGAACTAGAAATTAACCTTCCATATGAACCAGCAATTACCCTTCTGGGAACATACCCAGAGGAACTTAAATCACTCTACAAGAAGGATACCTGCACACGAATGCTTATTACAGCACTGTATACAATAACAAAAACATGGAACCGACTCTGCTGTCCATAAATACTGGACTGGATAAAAAAAAGTATGGTATATAGACATGATGAAGTATTACCCAGTCATAACAAAATTACGGACTTTGCAACAACTTGAATAGATTTAGAGTATATAATACTCAGTGATTTATCACAGAAACAAAGTGCTGAGTACCATATACTATAAGAATATGTACCGTAATACTATAAGAAAAGGATTGGTAGCAACCAAAACTTCCAGGGAAAGGAGGGGGTCACATGACATTAGTAAGGGTACCTGATCTCAAACCAGGCAAAGTGGGGACTAAAGGTAGGTCCAAACTTTACCTGTATGATGACCAGTTGTATACCTAATCCTGAATTGTACCCCACATCTTTAAAATAAAATCACTTAAAAACATTTTTAAAAGAATAAAAAAAGTTTATGAAAGAGACGACATCTTTTTCACATATTTTTATCTCTTTGCATTTCTATTTTTAAAAATTACTTGATTATGTAGTATAACTGTTTCCACTTATATAACAAAGAAGCTAAATTTGTTTACTATTGTGAAAATCTGCTTTTTTTGCCACCGATATTCAACAGTACACATTTCTTTTAAATCTGACTTTCTTCTAGTGGATTCATATCAGGTGAAGTTGACTATGTTTGGTTCTAGAGCTGAAAGCGTATTTTAGACCTAGTCAATTAGAGCCTGGTGTTTCAGTGACTGAACCATCAATAGGCATGGGACTCAGAGCCAATGAGACAAGATTACAAGTTTATAGAGACTACTGAAGAATATGTACTTCATTCACTTGTTTTCATTTGAATGGTGAATGAGGATGCTGTTAGCATGAAGCTGATTTTACCTACCACATTTATCTGAGGTATAGTCAGTGCAGTGAAATTTGGAATGAAGAAATCATGAAATATTAACGTCTGATGATCCCATTTAAGACTTTGAATTAATCTATGCCTTAATATTTTTATTATATAAGTTAATTAATTTGTGTGGTTATTAAAAGAAAGTTTGAATAGACTTTATCTCTTGCAAGGAAATTAAAAAGACTTAGGTGATGTTCTCTTTCATTTCTTTTTTTTCTTCATTAATGCTGTCTATATAGCTTTCAAATTTTATTTGTCTAATAGTCAATTCTTAGGAAAGATAAATGAGGTAGAAACATCTCTGACAATTAAGGAGCAAAAAAAGAGGAAGGGGCTGGGTTCAGTGGCTCAGCCTGTAATCCCAGCACTTTGGGAGGCCGGGGCGAGTGGTCTGCCTGGGCCCGGGGGTTCAAGACCCGCCTGGGCAACTTGGTGAGACCTCATCTCTACAATAAATCAAAAATTAGCTGGGCGTGGTAGCACGTGCCTGTAGTTCCGGCTACTTGGAAGGCTGAGGCGGAAGGATCGCTGGCGTCCAGCAGGTCGAGGCTGCGGTGGCCGGGAACGTTCCGCTGCACTCCAGTTTGGGCGACAAAGTGAGACTCCAATTCAAAAAAAAAAAAAAAGAAAGAAAGAGGAAGAGGGAGAGATAGAGGGATAGTGTGAGAAAGAAAGACAGAGCTAGATAGCCTGATATCAGAGAGCTTAAGAGCTATTATGCAAATAAAATAGGGAACAGTAAATTATTTCTAAAATTTTGGTTTTTCTACATCAACATCCAAAAAAAAATGATACTAGTTCAATAGTTTTCATTTGCATGCAAACAATTTTTGGTTGCAGATTGACTTTATATTAATTTTTGAGAAACAATATGGAGGCTTTTCCTCAGTTTTCTATTGCATGGAAAAATATTAAACATATATAACTACTGTTTGCATTACAATTTGAATTATTAACTTGTGAACAGTTCTTTTTTTAAATAAATTATATAGTATTTTTACCTTTAGCATTGGGAGTTGGCTTGTATTTTCCTTTTTTTCTATTTTTTTATTTGTTTTCCTAAATACAATTATATTTTATTTTGAAATTAGAAGTATATTAGACCTGAGAGAGTAAGAGAGAGCAAAAGAATGAGAGAGAGAGAAACAGAGAGAGAGAGGGAGAAGAAAAGATTTATTATAAGGAATTGACTTATATGATTACGGAGGCTAAGAGGTCGCCCAAGATGTACTGTTAGCAAGTCAGGAAAACTAATGATATAACTCCTTTTGAGTCCAAGTCTAAGGCAAAGTCTAGTGTCCTAGCACAAAGCGAAGAGGAGTAAGAGAAAACTCTAACTCCACCTTTTTGTACTAGTCAGGCTTTTGAATGATTTGATAATGACCACCTCACTGAAGAGGTCAATTCACTTTCCTCACTTTATTGATATAAGTGTTAGTCTTATCCAGAAACACCCTCACAGACACATGTAGAATAATTTTTAACCAGATATCTGAATAGATCAAGCTCAGTCAAGTTAACACATAAAATTAATCATCACATAGGCATGGATTTGTCATATAGCACAACTTTAATATAGCCCATGTGACGTATATTTTTGAAGTTCAACACATTTTTAGAACTAGTAAGTTTTCTATACAAATATAATCTCCAGGTTGTGGTTGGGATAGAGCAATGTCTTACTATTGTGCTTTCAAGGAAAACTGTTGAGACATATCTCTTTGTGGCATTTGTTCTCCATATCTCAGTCCGTGTGATTATTTACTTACTCCTACTTAGAACCTGTTTCCTCAGTTTTTAATGTGTGTAAGAACAGTACATGTTCTCAGAATAGCCTGTGCATAGGAATTGCATTTGGGTGGGTTTTAAAAATATGTATACTTGGGCTCTGTCAGCAAGATGATGATTTCAATGGTCTGGATTATGTCCTGGGCTTTGGTATTTTAAACAACTCAAGTGATCCAATGTGCTCCCAAGGTTGAGAATCACTGCTAAGTGGAAGTCAATGCAAGAACTCTCCTTCTTGTGTATTTTAATATCTCCTTGAAATTGCCAATAACAATTGGAATGTTAAATCTGCCTATATAAATTTTCTTTTGTAATGCATGAGACCTACAGAGGTAGACTTACATTTAAGGAAGTATAATTCAGGATACCTGAAGATTGATATCCAGAAGTTCCTCACCCTCTATGTAGGGTTTGCATTCCCTACATTCTTTTTAACCTTGTATATCAGTACAGTGTTTCTCAACAAGGACACTAGTGTGGATGTCTTGGACAGCTTTCTGTTATGAAGGAGTTTATTAACAATTTCAGAGTGTTTATTAGCCATAGTTTTTTGCCCATAACAGGTCACCACTGGTGTCTAAGAATATAAGGAGAGTAGAAGACTTCTGTATAAAGGTAAATATATAATCTAGAATGAGAATATTGTCATTACAAATTGTGAAAATAAGGTAGTAGAAAAAGAGTCTCATGTATCAGGGAATCTCTACATACATTAAAATCAGAAGAAATGTAGTAACCTAGGGTAAATTTTGCTTCATAATTTTCTCTGCTTCAGAATGATCAGAATTATTTTCTTCACCAAAAATGAATATTCATATTTTCTTATTTCTTAATCCTTATTTTTTCTTTTTTTTGCTTGAAAACCAAACCAGTTTATTGAAAGATAAGTCCTTTTTTCTTTTTATCTAAACAGCTATTAGTAATAGTCATATTTTAAAAATAATATATTTATATGATCACAAATTATTATTGATTTTTAAATTATAAACTTGGAAAAATTATTAAAGAGTTTAAGTTTACATATTATGTCAGTAGGAGAACTGTGTTGCATTAAGTAGCAGGGTTGTCTTAAATTTTACTTCTGCTACAACTATAGTGCCAAGAATAAATATTTGTGTAGTCATGTTGTAGAGTATTTCAATTATCACTGCAAAACAGACCATCCCAAAGCATACTGGTTTAAAATAACAACTGTTTTATTATCTTTTGTGATTTGGGAGCTTGTTATTTTGCTCTATAAGTTATCAGCTGGGGCTTTAGTCATCTGAGAGCTCAAATGGCTCACTCACATGCTGGCTGTTGGTGCTGGCTAGCAAGTCATACACATATGCGATCACATCTTATAGCTTGAACTTCTCAAAACATGAAGGCTAGATCCAAGAGACAGTATCCCAAGGATGCACATTCAAAGAGGGAAAAAGGAAAAGTTATCAGTCTTAAAGTTTAGACCCAGAACAAGCACATGATCATTTCCAACTGTCTATTGGTTCAGAAGGCACCATCTACCTGAGGAAAATAGAGGAAAAATAAACTCCAACTCTATAAGGGAAGAGTGAACAAGATTTTGAAGCAATTTTTAATAAATTAATTTATTTATTACTGCAAATAACTTGAAATCCTCCCACACTCCAAATATTCCAGTTTATCCTAAGGACACAATAAAGCTTATCCCATTGCAGAATCACAATCAAAGTCTAAGATCTCACCATTTAAATTATGTCCAGTTATGTATGAAGCTCATGAGATGTAGCTTTTCTATGTCTGAACATCTTTAAGCTAAAGAAACAAGTTATATGTCCTTTTATATATAACGGTGAGACACAGACAGAATGAACAACTTTTTAATTTTAAAATGAGGAAATTTAGAGTTACAGTCTAGTCATGGTTTATAGAAATTCTAAAACAAAGCCAGATCTATGCTGCCAGTTCCTTGATAAGATCATAGGATCCTTTCTTGAGGGTTCTTCTCCATGAAACTTTACCTTGATTTCTGTTCTCTTGCCTTTGCTCTGACTCATCCTTCCTTTTCTAGAATCTCTTTTGGTCCAGATACTCTCTGCCTTCTGTTTAAATGGACAAAACTGTCAGGCAATGCCCACAAGACTTTTAGAAATCCTGTATTGAGTAGAATGAGTCTGATCTGTATAATTATATTATACTAAGAAGACTTCCTGCCTGGCTGGGGGAGTCTACAGAGTTTGCCTTTAATATAGTTCTTTTGTTATAGCTATTTTTGTGTGCTAAAAAGACATTTTCTCTTCCCTCAAGTTATGAAAAATTTCTTCTCTCCCTCTTAATAACTTCATAGTTTTTTAAAAATACCACAAATATTTAATCAACTGAAATATTTATGATTTTTATGGTAAGAACACTTAACATGTGATTAGAGTGTAACATTTTTTCTACTTTCAAGTTATGAAAATTTTCTTCTCTCTTTCCTAATAATGTCATAGTTTTTAAAAATAGCACACATATTTAATCAATTAAAATATTTATAATTTTTATGGTAAGAACACTTAATATGTGATTAGTGCATAAAGTTAACAATCTGTATTGTACATTTGAAAGCTTTACAGCTTTCACTTGCAATTTTAGATCTAAAACCTACTTTGAATTATGTTGGGCTTTTGTGTGAAAATGGAAACCAATGTTTTTGTTAATAGGGTCACTATAGGCCAGGCATGGTAGTTCACGCCTATAACCCCAGCACTTTGGGAGGCTGAGGTGAGAGGATTGCCTGAGCTCGTGAGTTCAAGACCTGCCCGGGCAACTTGGCGAGACCTGATCTCTATAATAAATAAAAAATTAGCCAGACAGCATAGTGAATGCCTGTAATTCCAGCTACTTGGAAGGCTGAGGTGGAAGGATCAGCTGAACCCAGCAGGTCGAGGCTGTGGTAGCCGTGAGGGTGCCACTGCACTCTAGCCTGGGCAACAGAGTGTGACTCCAACTAAAAAAAAAAATAGGGGCACTATAGACCCAATTATATACCAGCACTATTTATCAAAAATTCCATTTTATGTACTAGCCTAGACCACCATCTCTTTCATATTTATGCATGCTGTGAAGTTGAATTGTGTCGCCCAATAAAATCATGTTAAATTTCTATCCCCCAGTACCCCAAAATAAGAACTTATTTGAAAATAAGATCATTAAAAATGTAATTATTTAAGTTAAGATGAGGTAATATTGGATCCTAACTCAATGACTGTTATAATGCCATGTGAAGACACAGAGACATACAAAGAGAATGCTACGTGAAACCAAATGACTGGAGTGATGCACCTTCAAGTCAAGGAACACCAAAGATTGACGGCAAATCATAAGAAGGTGGAAAGAATCTAGGAAATTTTCTCTACAGGTTAAAAGAGAGCATGACTCTGCCAACACCTTAATTTCAGACTTACAGCCTAAAGAACTGTGAGAGATGAATTTCTGTTTGTAGTAATTTGTTATAGCGACCCTAAGAAACTAATACATGTCAATATATTATGTGAGCTTTTTTGAATCTTTTAGTCTTGTCCTTTGATCTTCTTGCTATCTCCACATAAATAAAACACTGACTTATTTATTATAGCCTTATTATAACTTTTACATGTATTTGGATAACTTCGCCAACCTCTTTTTTCTTCAAGAGAGAGTTAAGTTTATTATTGATTCTTGAAGATTTTGTATAAATCTTAGAACCAGTTTGTCAAATTCATGAAAATAAGCCTACTGAGATTTTAATTTAAATTTCATTTAATTTAGATGCCATAGAAAATTTTGGGGAGAATCAATGGCTATACAGTAAAGCAAGAAAATAAATAATACTATTTATAGATTCTTTAATGTTTTTCTGATTGTAAAATATTTTTCTCAATTGTGACTTTTGTTGAAATTACTTCTGTGTACTTTAGAAAGGTGATATTAATTTTAATAATTTTCTTTTTCGTGTCCATTGATATATTTAGATTATAGCAATATAATTGATTGTTATATACTGATTTCATATCTCAAAAAATTATCTTATATTTTAAGCTAAAAATTTTTCTGTTGATGCATATTGTATTTTCTATAATCTAGTTTAATTTTCTGTAAATAATAGCAGATTTTTTCCCCCTAATATACTTATTTTCCCCTTCCTTTTTTTTTTTTTTGTAATGGCCTGGTCCAAAACTCCAGTACATTGTTCAACATATGTTGTATAATTCAGCACCTTTACTTTATTCCTTATCTCAAAGAAGAAGCTTTCAATTTATTGACATATAAAAAGAAATTTAGGATTTTGAAGACACCCTTTATCAGGGTGAATTTTCTTCTATTCAAGGGTTATTAGAAGTTTTATTGTGAATCAATGTAGTAATTTGCATCTTTGAAATGGTTTTAATTTTTTTCCAAATTTTTATTCTCAAAGTTAACATGTTACTGTTTCCTACAGATGTCTTAAATTAATATTTTCTATAAAATATTGTATGTTTAGTCAATTTAAAATTCTTTACGTTTTAGTAATCATTTCAATATCTGCAGTTTTAGGGTATATCTTTATGCTAGTTTTCCCCCTTGTTCCTCATTCTTGGTATTTCTTTTGTGTTTGGTAATTTCTGACTGAACTGACAATTTCTCTTCGAAAATTATTGGTAGGATTTAGTTCTTTGAGATTTAAAATGAAGACTTAGTCTCTGTAAATTGAAAGGACAGACCAAGAGTGGGAAGCCCTGACACATTGTTGAAAAAGTAGAAGTTATGCTTTGGAGAAATGCATATTTTAGATAAAGATCAACTTTGCCGACTTTGTCTTTTCAGAAACACAGACTTCCTGATGTCAGAGGTATCTCACAGTGACAATCAAGCTTGCCTAGAGTAAAGGGAATTTGCAAGGCCTGAGACATCATGCATTGGGCAAGGATTGTGGAAGTCACGAAACTTGTAATTACAAAAGTTATGCAGATCGCAGGACTTGTGACACCTCAGACGGGGAGCAGGTGGGGATTTGATCTTCCAGTAAATGGGGCACTATCTATAGGGAAGTCAAGGATCCCCCCCAAGGCTACCCACTGGGAATGCTTAGGAGATAAGGGGAAGTGCACCCTCCATTAGCTCCAAGGAATGTCATTTGGGAAGGTGCAGGAGCACTGGAATCCTTGTCACACCCTTCTCTAGGGGATATAATAATATGGTCAGACATTAATAGGTCTCTGTGTCACAGGGTCTCCAAGACATATGCAGATGGTCGATAAGGAAGTCACGGCAGTCACGTCTACCTGATTGCAACATCTCCAAGGAAAAGGATTTAAGCCGAGGCTTAAGGGAGCTACAGGACCACACTCATCTAGAGTGTAGGCCCACCAGGGCCACACTCATCTAGAGTATAGGCCCACTTCCTGTCTGTGGGGAGTGAACTTTTCTTAAATAAATCTTCTCTTCTTTCACCTCTTTGTGTGTTGCAAATCTTTGCATTACTCGGATCTCTGGGTTGCCCACACGCACCTCTGAGGCACTGACTCCAGCGGTACTGTGCCCCTCTCCACCCATCCACCCTCACCTTATCCGTACCCTAACATAAATCATTTGCATTTGCTTTTTTCAGTCATCTAGATAAATTGCTATTCTCGAAACACTTTGAACTTAAAAAAAAAAGTTTTTTTTTTTTTGTACCATTTTGAAATTGTTAACTGGGAATTTATGTGACTTGTTTTGGTCAATAAAAATGTAAGCAAAAGTGACACAGCAGTTTTGAGCAAAAGTTTTCAGAGCACAGTTATAATGTCCTATACTTTCTCCTGTTACAATAACCAGCAATGTTTCATATTGATCCTTCTCCAGAAGCCTGGGTTTTAGTAGGAAGAAAACCTAGATACAAGCAACCATGAAACTAAAACATCCATTCAGTTTGAGTAAGGAATACATTTCTGTTGATATAAACTACAAAGAGTTTGAATTTTTTTGATACTAACACTAATCTAGGCTATTTTGGCTGCTAGAGTCAGTGACTAAGGTTAACAGAGAGGCACAATGGGATGAGTGCTATTCTCTCAGATGAAAGCTAGCAGACCTCTTGCCATGATCCAGAAAGTTTTTGTGTAATTATGGTTTGTGAGAATATTGCTTCCAAGTCTTAATGTTGTGTCATGTAATGGTGTGTCCAGGGCATGTTTTATGGTGTCTAGGAGACCTATTATGCTACTCACTGGAAGGCTGCCTGACTTTTGCAGCTTGGAGAGCCTCACCAAGGTTTGGCCCAAGAAGCCTTCTGAAGCTTCTCCTTGCATTCTTTAATACAGAGAAATAAAACACAGAAAAATTCTATTACTTTGCTATAAAACAAAATGGCATACATATTCATATTTTTTAACTTTTTTAACTAAAGCTGATAATCAACCAGGAAGAATAATGCTTAAACTGTAAAACGTTAACTTTTCTTCATGCAAGTATATCATTCCCTAGCATAATGCTCTTTAAATACCTTATTTAAATTAAAGCCTTTGAAAGATATATCTTCATAAACATAAGCATACAACATACACATAAACATATTTTATACTCAAGATATAAATGATCTGTTTTTCTGCTCTTTGATTTTGATTTCTCTCTCTTTTTTTACAGCCATAAAAATGGGAAAAAAAGACTGTCAATAGAGATAATATATTTTTTCTTCTTTTGTCAGTGTCACGGCCTGCCCTTGATAAAAAGGTACACAATACCTAGAATCTGAAGGACTATGCCGGTCTGTGATCACCATTCAGGTTAGTGTCAGGGGAGCTTTATCCAGATGGGTTCTTTGAATTCCAACAGGCAAGTTGGCCTTCAGCCAGTACAAGTCTATGGAGCTGCAGCATTAGTCATTGTCACCAGCTGCAGAAACACGATGGCTGTGGCAGAAGCTGTCAACTGTCACCCATTCCCAAGACCACTTCCCATCCTTGCCTTTGTTAGCAAAAAGATAAAATTCCATGTCTGTGAAACATAAGTGAAATTCAACACATGGCTTCACTGTTAAATTGAAAATGTTTGCTCCATGGCTAGTATTAGAAGAGAGAAAAGCCTACCTGAGAAATGAGTGCTGAATTTACATGTGTGAAAATCTCACTGTTTCTTTAAAATTAGTGTATGTCACTGGGGTAATTAGTCTAAAACATAATAAACCATAAGAAACAATCTCAGAGAAAATGGTTTAGTGTTAACTGTTGCACATCTTATAAATTGTTGAAATATCATATGTTTCTGTTTAAGTTTCTAAATAGTTGCCACAATAGATGATGAAAGAAACAAAATCTCAACAAAAATAAATTGAATTTCTAGATCTAAAAATTTAAATATAGTTCCATGATTTCTTACTTAAAGACATAAAGTTTTTTGAATTCTCAATTTCAATAAAAGAGAAAAGCCAGCAATACATAGTCAAAATATTCTCAGGGTTTATGGTGCAGCATTGTACTAAATACTTTTATGTTCGTGCCGAGAATATTTGATCTAAATGCTTATTCAGTGTGAACATCATATATGACATGGAGAAACAACATTGACATCTTTTTTTTTTTTTTGAGTTGGAGTCTCACTCTGTCGCCCAGACTAGAGGGCAGTGGCGGTTCTCAGCCACTGCAGCCTCGACCTGCTGGGATCCAGCGATCCTTCCGCCCCAGCCTTCCAAGTAGCCAGAATTACAGGCACGCGCTACCACTGCCCGGCTGATTTTTTGATTTATTGTAGAGATGAGGTCTCGCCAAGTTGCCCAGGCGGGTCTCGAACCCACGGGCCCGGGCAATCCACTCACCTCAGCCTCCCCAAGCGCAGGATTATAGGCTGAGCCACCGAGCCCAGCTGACATCTTTTAATTACTATTAAAATATAGAGATAGAATGACTCAAAAGAAAAAAGGGGTATTCACAAGTATGTTTCGTTATAATGAAAAACTGTTTCTATAGACAATTATTAAGTTCATAATTAAAAATACTTTTAAAAATATTTATTTTGAAGTCATGATTTACATGAGGAAAATCTCCTTGTATACCTAATGTTTGGTTTATGTGTAACTACACTTACTGCTTATGTATTTGCAAAATAATATATACAGTAGCTTTAGGACAAAATGACTGTAAAACAAAATAGTTAGACTTAACTTTCCAGAAATGTTAATAACATAGAAAAGTAAAAATTCTTCAGATCTATCTAAAATAATTCAGCCTCTAATTGTCATCCTGTGCTGAGTTTGTTACTAAAGATCATAGGTTACAAATCAAATGATTGAATCACTTACATATAAAGAAAAGTATAAGACAAAGAACAAGTCCTTGCAAAGAGAAATTATATTAATTATAAATGCAAAAGAACTAATTTATGATGGCATATGGCAGCCATTTGGTAATTGTTTAGACAATTGTAGTGAGATAAGAGTTTTTGTCTTATGTTCTATTTTAGCTCCACCAACTAGCTCTGTTTTGGATGGTGTTAATACCAGTAGCTGGTACACCTGCCAAGTAGACAGATAAATTAACGCTAGCAGTTGGAACATCTGCTGAAAAGACAACCAACATTCATTTGGCTATCACCATTAACTTCACCAACTCGCATCCCTGTCACACTCCAAATATCTGCAGATTTCCTGGGAAATTTATCACTTTGTTCCTTTGCTCAGTAGGCTGGAGCACAGTTGGTGGTAGAGAGGAGCATCAGAAAAAACACCTTTAGGCTCTAGCTGAAGAAGTGAGGTGTTGATGTGAAAATAATTCAGGTTTTGAAGTCTGTATTGGGATTTAATTTCCTACCTCTACACTTTTAAACAAAATGTTTAACTTTCAATCTAGTTGTTTAAATTATCAGTGCCTCAATTTCCTCTGCACAATGAGAGGATACAATAATAATATACCTAACTTGCCATTTTTTTTTTTTTGAGTTGGAGTCTCACTCCCTCGCCCAGACTGAAGTGCAGTGGCCGTTCCCTGCTGGGCTCCGGCGATCCTTCCGTCTCAGCCTTCCAAGTAGCTGGAACTACAGGTGCGCGCTACCGCGCCCGGCTAATTTTTTGATTTATTGTAGAGATGAGGTCTCGCTTGCCCAGGCGGGTCTCGAACCCATGGGCTCAGGCAATCCACTCACCTCAGCCTCCCAAAGGCGCAGGATTACAGGCTGAGCCACCGAGCCCGGCTAACTTGCCATGTTTTCATAAGGGTTAAATAGAAATATGTATACAAAATTGCCTAATTTGACATGCAAAACCAATAAGCTCTTTGATAACTTTTATGGTACTGACTTTCTAATATGCATGACTATTGATCTGAAACAATATCAACTGAGGACTGATATTTTATAAGGGATATTTTTAAGACACATTGTAAGTTAACAAACAAAATACAATAGAATGTTGTTTTTTCTTCTGGAAAGCAAGGTTGATGGGAGAATATATAGAAGCTTTAAAAACTGGCAGGAGATCAGAGACCAGATCCCAAAATGTATAAGAAAAATTAGTGGTATACTTTTAAAGACAGTTGTCAAATATTAACCTTTAAGTTACTTGTTTGCCATGTCTTTATTATATATGTAAGTTATATAAACATAGGCAATTATTATATATAATAAGCATTCTATATAATTATTGTATAGAATAAATATTTCATGCAATAAATCTGTGGTTATAGCTATATAATACACAAATACATATCTTTTATTAATATGTGTGGGCATGTATTTATAAAAGAAGGAAAAGAATTACATTTCACGTCTGTGTTTACACAGTAATGACAGTGATAAAATGTGGGATCATAGATACCACTAAACAGAGAGAAAGAATACCACTAAATTAGAGAAAGGAAGACATTGGGACCAAAGTTAATAATGAGAAGAAAAAAAATTGCAGAAATCTTGAGGAGGTACTGGAAATTCGTGATCTGTGGAAAATGGAAACACTGAGGTGAACTTATTTGACACCAGAATTATGACTATTCCTAAACTCAGTTAAAAAACATTGTTGACATTGAATCGTTTGTTGAGATTTTTCTAATTAAAGATTCCAGACCTCAATACTTAGAGTTTCTTATTTTGTAGGCTGCAAGTGAAACTTGAGGGATTAGATAGATAAATAAATAAATAAATAAATATTATATAGAGATTCTATATTTACAGAATGTTTATACATAAAATTTTAAGGTAGAAGTGTTTAGGTGTATTAAAAATAGACATTAATTAATAATAATGCATTGATATTATTTCATTAATACTGTCAAATACATACTCTAGGAAAAATGTTAATCATAAGAGAAACTGTGGGGTATACAGGAACTCTGCATTATCTTTTAATAACTGCAAATTTATGGCTGTTCTCAAATAAGTTTATTTTAAAATAATAAAGAAGTTAGATTTTTTGACTGGTATTAAAATTTAGAATGCAATCATATGCCAGTTAACAATGGAAATACGTTCTAAGAAATGCATCATTAGGTGATTTCATAGGTGTACGAACATTATAGAGTGTATTAACACAAACCTAGAGAGTATATCCTACTACACACGTAGACCAAATGGAATAGCCTATGCTCCTAGGCTACATTCCTGTGCAACATCTTACTGTATGGAATACTGTAGGCAATTATAGCACAATAGTTAATATTTGTGTACTTAAACATAGACAAGGCACAGTACAAATATGGTATTTAATCTTATGGGACCACTGCTATATATGCTGCACATTGTTGAATGAAATGTCATTATGTGGGACATGATTATATTTATTTAAGCATTTGGATACACTGTATGCTAGAACTTTGCAAAAAGTGTTACATGCTTCATCTCCTTCAGTCATTACCAAGTTCATAGGAAACTATATTAGTATTCTAGGGGTGCTGATGTAATTAATACCATAGACGTAAACATGGTTTAAAAAACAGAAATTATGTTTGTACAGTTGTGGAGGCTAGTAGCCAAGATACAGGTGATGGCAGTGCTGGTTTCAGTTTGAAGCCTCTCTCTTTGGTTTGTAGTTGGTTGTGTTTTCCCTTGTCTGCATCTGCTCTTTCCTCCTTTGTGTCCTAATTCCCTCTTCTTATAAAGATATCAGTCATATTGGATTAGGGGACACCCCAATGGCCTCAAATTATCTTAATTGCCTCTTCAAATACTTATCTTCAAATATAGTTACATTCTGAAGGACTGGGAGTTAGTACTTCAACATTTGAAATTTGTCTGGACAAAATTCAGCCCATAAATGAGACTAAGAAAAGATTAATTACTAGCTCAATTTTATACTGCTATCTAATTAATGGTAGAGCCAAGAATCAAAACTACTTCTGTCTAAACTGAATGCCTGTGGATTTAAGAAGCATACAATTCTTGTCTATTTTGAATAGCTGGTTGGTAAAATACAATGGGATCTCCCTCGCAATTTGTTTTAAAAAATTGTATAGAGTCCCAGAATATGTTCTAGCATCACATCATTCAAATATTAAAAAAAAATATATATATATATACATAATATTTTATCTTGAGAGAGTTGGTCTAGTTGGATCTAGTTGGAAACACAATATAAATAAGCAATTGGTATATTGTGTTGTTAGTGCTGTGTTAGATGTATGAATAAAGTGCTAAGTGACAAAGAGAGAAAAAGTTGGCAACTTGATTTGAGCGATTGGATAGGAGCCAGAAATAAAAAGAGTCAAGAAAAGTATAAGACTGTTATTTGAGCATTGTAGGAAATAAATAGTAATTTAACAAGTCATTTGAAGTATTATAAGAAGGATATTGCAAGACTCATTGTACATTATACATAAAAACTTGAAAACCTGATGGATCATGATGTATTTCATGAGTAAAATGCTAAAATAAGGTGTTGTTTGACATGAGTTCAAAACAATAGGCAGAATAAGTAGATGTTGGAAGTTCTATAGGTTCTGCTACAAATTTTAATTTTATTACAAGACTAAAGTATTTAAGGAATGGATTTTTAACAGGAGCAATAAATAATAAGATGTTAATTTTAGAAATAGCAATATTACATGAATAATTTTTGAAGAGGAATAACAATTTTAAATAATATTACAGTGATAAAAATCTTAACTGTGAAAAGGAATGAATAACAATCAACAATGCTTAAGAAACATGAAGATATAAATGTGTTAGACTTTTATTTTCAACAATGATGGGGTAATATATCTCAGCCCAACCCTCTCACTTCACAGACAAAACAGACATTAAATGCAAAAGTATTACTAATGATTAAGAGGCTGTTTAATAATTATAACATAATTCAACAGAAGAAAATATTGCAATTTGATTGATATTTTAAAGCACTTCTCAGAGTAACAAATAAAAGAGGCAGAGAAAAAGTCAATAAGTCATAAAGGCATTGAATTTAGTGACATTGATAATACACTCTACTCAACGGCTATAGAACACTGATTCTTTTCATGTACACAAAAGTAAACTATATGCTGACCCATAAAGCTAGTCTCAATATATTTTAAATAAGTGGAATTATACAAGTTTGTTTTCTAACCACCACGTACTTAAAAATAAGCCACCCATTTTACTTCGTCTATAAATTTACAATGTGTCTAAAGCAAGTAGAAGGAAGAAAGTTGTAGAAGTAAGAGTAAAAATCAGTATCAGTAAAACAGAAAGTACTTTTACAATTGAGAAATTAGAAGCATCAAGACATCAAAATATATTTTGACCTAGACAAACTCATATAGAGAAGCAAAACATAAAATAATATTGGAAATTAATGAAGGTTACAAACCATCCATATACTTAAAATCGGTTATTATGAAAAGTTTTATGATAATATGCTTCAAAATGTAGGCAAAAAAGAGAAATTTTAAAAGACCTAAATTAGAAAAATTGACAGAAGAAAAAATAGAAGATCTAAATAGTCCTAAACCCATCACATAAATTGTCTTGAATAGAAACTATACTACAAAATCTTCCTTCTTGACCAGATTGCTTCTGTTGAAATTTTCCAAATACTAAAATAATTAATAATATCAATTTTATATGGTTAGTTTTCAGAAAAGTAGAGAGTAAACAATGGCCTAATGTATTTTATGAAGTCAGCATAATCTTGCACCTAAACCTTACAAGGTAGGCAAAAATAAACAATAAAAAAATAAAGACAATATCTTTGTAAACAATGTGAGAAATCCAAAATAAGATGTCAGAAATTTGAATTCAGTATCATGTAGTCATTAAAAAAAAATTGTGTCCTTTGAAGCAGCATGGGTGTAGCTGGAGACCATCATTCTAAGCAAATTATTACAGATGAATGTTCTAACTTACAAATAGGAGCTAAAAACGGAATACATATGGGCATAAGGGTGAGAAGAGACACTGGGGACTCCTAAAGCGGGGAGGAAGAAGGGGCTAAGGGTACCATACTCACCACTTGGTTGACAGGCTCAGTGGAAGCCTAAAACTCACCATTATGCAATATATCTGTGTAACAAGCCTGCATACGTGCTCCTTGAATTGAAAATAAAATAATTATTTAAAAAAAAACTGACCGGGTGCAGTCACTCACATCTGTAATGGCAGCACTTTGGGAGGCTGAGGCAGGTGGACTGCTTGACCCCAGGAGTTTGGGACCAGCCTAAATGACGTAACAAAGCCTACACACACACACACACACACACACACACACACACACCCCACACACACACACACACACACAAATTAAAAATTAACCAAGCATGATAGTGTGTACCTGCAATATCAGCTGCTTGGGAGGCTGAAGAGAGAGGATCTGTTGAGCGCAGGAGTTTGAGGCTATGGTGAGTCTTTGTGGTGCCACTGCACTCTAGCCTGGGTGACAAAGTAAGACCCTGACTCAAACAAACAAAGGAAGACTTAACTTAATGATGCACAAAAGCAATACATCATGAAAAAGGAAGATTTATTTTAGGAAAGAAGATATATGTAATATTTGAAAATCAATTATTAATTCAACACATTAACAGACAAAAAAGTTAAAAGTTATATTATTTTCTTTGTAGCAGAAGAAGCATTTGAGATCATCAAAATTCTTTTTTGGGGGAAAAAAACTCACATAACAATCCTGGAAGAGAGAGGGGTTTATTTAATCTGACAAATATATACATTTTTTTTGAAAGCAAGATTTATTGAGAGGACAGAAAAGCTCCCACAGTGGGAGGCGTCCCAGGGGGTTGCCTGACAATTTTTTTTTTTAAAGCAACATTTTAAAAAAGAACTAGCGCCGGGCTCGGTGGCTCAGCCTGTAATCCCGCACCCTTGGGAGGCTGAGATGAGTGGATTGCCTGAGCCCGCGGGTTCGAGACCCGCCTGGGCAAACAAGACCTCATCTCTACAATAAATCAAAAAATTAGCCGGGCGTGGTAACGCGCGCCTGTAGTTCCAGCTACTTGGAAGGCTGAGGCGGAAGGATCACCGGAGCCCAGCAGGTCGAGGCTGCGGTGGCCGGGAGCGACCACTGCACTCCAGTCTGGGCGACGGAGTGAGACTCCAACTCAAAAACAAAACAAAACAAAACAAAAACTAGCACTGTACTTTGCGATAAAATATTAAAACATACTAAAGTATTTCCCACTGAAGCAGTGAAGAATAAAATATCGTTCACTATCTTTTTGTATTTAACATTTTCCTGAAGTCAATTCAAAAAAAGTACATTAAAAGGTTGAAAATAAAGAATGGAAACTAGCCAGGCTCAGCCTGTAATCCCGCGGTTTGGGAGGCTGAGGTGAGTGGATTGCCTGAGCCTGCGGGTTCAAGACCCGCCTGGGCAACTTGGCGAGATTTCATCTCTACAATAAATAAAAAAATCAGCCGGACTTGGTAGCCTGTGCCTGTAATTCAAACTAAAAAAAAAAAAAAAAAAAAAAAGAATGGAAACTATATTCTAGAATATCTTGATTCTCATATACAGAAAAATTCATAGAGTATGCTCTGAGAAAAGGATGAATAGGTAAAAATAATGAGGGTATTTTTATAAAATTTAAAATAATTTTGATATAATATAAAATAATATCATATCTGTATGTCAGCAGAAAAAAATTAAATAATCACTCAGCAATACACAGATCACATCAAATTTCTCAGACTAAATCTCGTGAAAAATGTGCCTGTCCCCTATTAATAAAATCAGTAAATACTCCAATAAGAAACATAAAGAAAGTCTAAATAAATTAAGAGATGACATATGTTAATAATTAGAGGACTCTAAAATGTCAGTTCTTTCCAGATTCACAATGTATTCCACCATCGTTTACTTGTGGAAAATCACAAGTTGAAATACATTTTTATGGAAACTCAAAAATCTGAGAATGACCAAGATGAATAAACTTTAAGAATTGAGTTGAAGGATTCTACCATCCACTATCAATATGTATTAGACATATGTATAAATTAATATGGTATAAATATTAGTTCATCAATGAACACATAGAACAGTTAAGTAGCATCCAAAAAATATAATTCTATGAAATGGATAATTTTTCTTATAAAAATTGCACTTGAATTCAGTGGTCAAGAATGATCTTATTAACAAATATTTGTGGGTCAATTGAATATCATATTTTATAATAGCACCTTGACTCTTATGTCACATAAAACACAAAGTGAACAATGAGTGAAATTACATCTTCATGTGAATGATAAAACAAACATTCAAACTAAGCAATAAGTAGAAAAATATTATAATCGTGAGATATGCAATTATTTTTAAACAAGAAAACAAAAAAAAGTAAAATTGAGCTTCATTAAATTTATAAATTTTAGTTCATTTAACCATACAATATAAGGGTGTAAAAAGGCAAGCCACAAAGATACGAAAGTTATTTACATTGCATATATTAACAAAGAACTTGTTTCAAAAACATATTTTAAAAACCTTCAAAGCAAAAAAAAAGCAAAAACAAATATTTAATTTAAAAAATACTCTAATAGGAAATATATTATAAGGTTAACTTATGAAAGCCTCATTAATCTTCAAGAAAATGCAAATTAAAAACATATAGAATATCACTAATCACTACCAGAGTGGATAAAATAATTTTTGAAAAACAGAAAACCTTATAATACTAAATATTAAGAGTATTAACTGACTGAATTTTTCATACTTTTCTGATGAGAATATAAACTGGTACAACTTAACTTTGAAAAACTCTGTTATATCACTAAAGCCGAGCATAAACATGCCCCCTAATCAGAGATTCCTCTCTTAAGCATATTCTCAGGGGAAATGCATTCACATGTTCACAAAAAGACATATTTTAAAATTTTATAGCAGTCTTAGTCAAAAGAGCCCCAAACTGGAACTATATTAAATGATCATCAAGAATACAATAGAACATTATTTGTAACGTATGCATTTAATTAAATAATATCAACAATAAGAATTGATAAGTCAAAATTGCATACAATATAGGTTAATCTCGTAAGTTTAATTTTCCAGTGAAATAAGTCAAATACAAAGTAGAACATACAGTATGGCTAAACTTTAAATCAAGCAAACCAATCAATGATGAAAGAAATCAGAATAGAGGTGACCTTTGAGTGATTGCTTAACAGATATCCTTATTTTATAAAAATTTATCCAACTTCATGCTTAAGGGTTTTGCATTATTCTGTAGGTCTTATGCCAGTAAAAACATGTATGCAGTATGTGAAAATTAAATACGTGATGAATGAGGTAATGTGAGAAATTTCAGATGAAGACCATTTGTCATTTCGTAACTTGGGGGATGATTATCAAGGAGAGAGAGGAAAAAAAAGAAAAGAAGTTTTTAATTTGAGAATGAATTGAAGAAAAGATAGATGTGTTCAATTTTGCTCATGCTGAATTTAAGAGAAATGTAACAGGAATGATTGGGGAGGATTACACTTCTCTCTATCAAGCATTTCCACACATTTCTATTTCCTTCCTAGCTACTCACTAAAAGACAAGTTACTAGTCTGACTGATCTGAGTTCAGAATATTCATTGAGACACATTGCACTAGTGAACTGGATGACACAGTATTATTAAAAGGCCCTTGATTAAGTGTGGCTTCTCTTACAGTTCTTGCCTCCTGTGTCATGTGTTGTGGAGAACTAGGCAGGGTCTGACAATTCAAGGTCATAATTTGTCAAGCAGCACCCACTCTTGTTTATCTATTTTTCTGTGCATTCATCCTAAGTAAATAATAAAGATCACATTACTAGTAGTCAAATGAAATCTGATTTTTCTCATTAGACAATGTGCTCAGCTAAATATTCACATTCTAACCAGTCTTACAACCTGCACTATTCCCCTGTAACAAGTCATTGAATTCTAGATATATTCTGAAACCAGATTCAACAAAAATTTTAACAGATAAAATATAGAATATGAAGAGAAAAGTTATAAAATATGTCAAGAACGTTCAAGTAGAACAATGGAAAGTCTGAAATTGTCAACAATTTTGATGAAGAAGAAAATGGCAGAATAGATTTTGAGAAAAGATTGGGTGTTCCTTTACTTAAGTTAGGCTTGAGGTTTTATTATACAGCCAAATAAAGATGTTAAGTAGGCAGTCAGATAATGTGAGTCTGGAGTTCAGGAGAAAGCATTTAGAGTTGAGTAATTTCACCATTAACAGGTAAAGGAGAAGAAGAAGATCCAGCAAAGGAGACTAATAATAAGTGAGTAACAAAATAGGAAAGAAAAAAAATCCAAGAGATATGTTGTCTTCAAACCTTTTCCAAGGGAAGAAAGATAACAAGAAAGGAATGATCCACTATATTTAATGTTTTGATTGGCAAAATATGGTGAGGACAGAAAATTTTTCATGGGAGTTAGCAGATTGGAGGTGATTAGTGATATTTATTTATTTTTGTTTGTTTGTTTTGCGTTGGAGTCTCACTCTGTTGCCCAGACGAGTGCAGTAGCAAGCTCCCGGTCACCGCAGCCTCGACCTGCTGGGCTCAGAGTATCCTTCTGCCTCAGCCTTGCAAGTAGCCAGAACTACAGGCGTGTGCTACCACATCCAGCTAATTTTTGATTTATTGTAGAGATGAGGTCTCACCAAGTTGCCCTGGTGGGTCTCGAACCCACAGGCCCAGGCAATCCATTTGTCTTGGCCTCCCAAAGTGCTGGGATTACAAGCTGAGCCACTGAGCTCAGCTGATTAGTGATATTTAAAAGAAAAATTTCAATGGACTAATAAAGGCAAATGTCTAATTAGAATAAATTTTAAAAAATAAATAATTTGCATACCAGTCCTAGGAATATTTTTAAGGACTTTGATGCAAAGAAAAAAAACTGGATGGGAGAAGTTAGGTCAAGAAAAGCTTGTGGTTCGTGTTGTTTAATGTATTTCACATAGGATAAATGATAGCATATCTATATACTAATGAGAAGATCCAGCAGTCATGGACCATTTGATGAGATTGGCAAGGAATGACATAATTGTCAAAGCATTGTCCTAGAGTAGGTGAGAAGGTAATACATTAGAAAGGAGATTAATTTTGTATAAAAGCATTTATGAAAACAGACATCTGTGAATAGATACTTGTAACTACAAGATTGGGTGGTAGACTCTAAAAGTTCTCTTTTGATGATTTCTTAATCTTCATTAGTGAAATAGAGAATAATCATCAGCTAAGAGTCAGGATGAAGAGTGTGATGTCAGAATTTGGGGTACAGAGTGAAAGATGTGAGACAGTCAGATGTGTGGATGGTATCTTAGAGAATCAATACATGAGGAAAGTACAGCATGATTGTCAGTCACCATAGGGAAACTCATATGGAACTTCAGGTTAGTGTTAACAAATTTAACTCAAGACCAGTCAGTTTGGCTATGTGCTTTCCAGCTCCAATTAGATGGATTTATGCAGAAATCTGTTAGATGGAGTTAGGATTTTATTCAATTAAGTGAGCTAGAACAACAGAAGTATAAAGAACATTTGCATTGACCTTGGAATTAAAGATAAGAAAGAAGAATGGAGGGAAAAGTCAAGGGTGGGGGCTTGAAAGGTGATAGAATCAATGCATTAGATATGCTTGTGGGTTCAGTGATTGATGAGGATATGTAAGAGAGGGAAGGAGCTGCTGATATAGGAGGTGCTGGTCTAAGAAAGGTATGAATGTGAGACCTGAAGGGTCTTTCCTTATTCGTAAATGACAGTTCTAGTGTATAATCATGACTGAAGTGAGATGGAGAACAAAATCAGTGGAAGAAAAGGAATGATTAGCAAGTACGCATTTTGTATGTGGAAATCACCTGGAATCGAGACAGAAATAATCTTGAAGACCATGAGATTGAATCAGACCATCCTGGTAGGTAGATAACAATAACAATTAGGTACTATTGCTGATCAAATCCATTGATAAGACATTGGTGGGGGTGGGAGGGAGTTGTAGTTCCAAGACCCAAAACTCAGTGCATATAGGTTCCTTGATCTCACTGGAGATATGTTGATATGACAATTCTTCAACAATTTCATTCAATATTTTTATTTCCCATATGAGAACACAAAAGTAATGCAATATTCCAAGTTATGTTATACCTTTTACATAGTATCCAATACTATATTGTTTTATAGTAACTATCACATTTTCCTCTGGATTAGCTGCATTTCAGCATTTTAATCTCATATAGTTTATAATTGGCAGTGGAGACTCCAATTCAGATACCTGAATAATGTACACTTTCACTGCTTAGGTTTAAGATTCCTTGCATTATAGGAAATATCAAAATTTTGAAAAAGAAACTATTTAGGGAGAATGTAAAATGTAGGTCAAACCCAGTAAGCAGGTTTGAGAAATTTAATGAAGACTTCTGGACTCTAGACAATAAGTGTCAAACAAATGAACAAACAAACTTTAATCGTACAATACCATTTAAAGCTTTCTTACCAGCCATTACTCAGATCTAAATTTCAACAACATTTTAGGCATTTGACACTGTGAACTCCTTGTCCTCTAATCCCTCATTAATTCCACTTTTTGCTTTACCTCCCTGCTATGATATTTTTTCCATTCCCCTTTATCTTATCTTTTTTCTTCCGATTTTCTACTTATTAGTGATTGGAGCTGACTCAAATCATGAAATCTTATGAAGCCAAAATTTTACCTATAAAATCTATAAAAGTATTTATTACATTAAAATGCTAGAAAGATTAAATGGAATAATAAAGGCATAGCACCCAATGCAGAGCCTGACCCGTAATACATTATTAGTGATATATCTTTTCCCTTCCTTTTCTGACTTATCTTATTTTTCATTCACTTAGTTGTGAATACTACCTGTTTTTAAGTCTTAGGCTTCTGTCTTTCTTGGACAATTGAGTTATTTGAACAGCTTGATTATTACATAAATCTTAGTGGTTCTTGTTGTACCCCATTTTAAGAGATCACCAAAAGAGCCAGCTCTGATGTAAATACATAAGGGTTTTTTTAATTCAGACTCGAGCCTGGGCTCACGCTCGCAGCCGGCCCAGCAGCTTGGAACCAGAGCGAGAGCCCCGACT
>CAUYQG010213641.1:0-19983 GCA_963574415.1 Tarsius wallacei | reverse complement strand
GATGAGATAGTAACTGCTGTCTAGTTCCTGCCCATTGATTAAAAAACATGAATGGCAGAAAGGGAAAAGCAGTTGCTGTTCATTGATTGAAAAATATGAATGGCAGCAGTTGCTGTTCATTGATTGAAAAATATGAATGGTGGCAGCTGCTGTTCATTGATTTAAAAAACATGAATGACACGGAGTCAACAGGAAGGAAACCGATAGTAATTGTTAAAGGTCAACCTTATTGTGAGTGCAAAAAGGATGTATGTAGGCGTTTGGTTGGCAACATAGGATACATTTTGTGGGTGCAGAAGACTATATAAGCATGTGAAAATTCAATAAAAATTGGCAGAGTCCTGAGCTCTCCCCAGGAAGAAGATTCCTGTCGTTTTTGTCATTTTCTTTTCGCCATTCCCGATTCCACCCACATCAGACCCTGTTCACTGGAGCTGGCCTCCGGCAGTCAGTCTCTCCGGTGCTGTGGTTACCTGTGCTCCATCCTCTTTAGCATATCGATTGTGAAAATATATCCAGGTTTTTAGTTAAGAGCAAAAACGTAGTCTTTCTTTTTTGACAGAGAATTTCCTGTACCAGGCCTTTCTGGTATGAAACTTCCACCTGCCCTCTCTTCCCTTTTTCTCACTGATAAACTTTATTTTAAAACTTTGCTGGTTGCTCTGAAAAATTATTTCAGGGTCGTGGCAAAGAACCCACAAGTTTTCACTGTACTACCCTCAGCATCAGAGACCAGCCTGGGCAACATAGCAAGACCCTGTTTCTATGAATAGATTTGAAAAAAAATTAGCCAGGTGTGTTGGTGCATGCCTATAGTTCTAGCTATTTGGGAGGTTAAGGTGGGTGGCAGGATCACTTGAACCCAGGAAGTCAAGGCTGCAGTGAGCCATGATTGGACCACTGCCCTCTAGCCTGGGATACTTGCTGACAGAGTGAGACCTTGTCTCTAAAAAAATAAAAGAAAAAAATAAATAAAAAAATTATGTATTAAAAAACTGAAGCACAAATCTCTGACTCAAAGATTAAGGAAACCTCAATGGACTAAAACGAAATATTTTAAGTATTTATTAGAAGCCTGCTGAAGAAACTTCAATGGAAAGTAAGTATTTATTAGAAGCTCACCGAGATATCACCATTTTCTCAGGATTAGGAACTGAGAGAAGCCAGTAAATGTGGAAATAAAGCAGGAAAACCATGAGTAATTAGACATATTCAATTTAATTACACAAGTCCTTCGACTAAGCAAACATTTCTTGAGTGTCATGACTGTTAAGTACTTGTAAGCTAGAGTTTACGAGATTTAGCACATTAAAATTCTTGTGTTTCAGCATAATATGAATGTAATGGAGAGAGGGAAGCAGACTGAATCAGATGAAGCTAGAAAATACATGGTTTCAGAATAAGTTTAGCTAAGAAGTAGGAGTTGTGACACAGAGGGTTTCCAGTCTACAGACTAGAGGGTGGAATGGGTCTAGGCTATTATATTATATTCCTGTATCAGTAAGTTATTACCTTGGGCTGCTAGTAGAGGGAATATAAACTCCTAGTGTCTTCAGTTGTGATGGTTCCAGTCAGCCAAGAACAACTTTCCAGTGAAGAAGAATGGAAGTGAATTGGCTGTGTGTATGTCTCATAAAAGGCAATCTGGACAACAAAAGAATATGTTACACCTTGTGTTCAAAGACATTAGAAATTCTAATTGGAAGTCTAATTCTAATTGAATGGGAGACAGTCATGTTTACAAAAAGACATGCGGAATACTATGACAAAAAATGGATTTAGATGCCTTGGGAACAGTGGGAAGGAAGGGGTAAGGGGTAATTGATAGAAGTAATAACAAAGCTGATCATTAAGTGTGTCTATGAATTTTTCAGATGGGAGAAGTTATTCCAAAGAGAGACAATAACTTGTGTAGAGTCCTAAAGGAATGAGTGAATATTTAGGGTCCACCAATGATTGGAATGAAGAATGTTTCTTCAGAAGCTAAAACTGAAAAAAAAAAAACCACTAAAAAGAATTTCTTTTAAAAAATTATGCCTAGATGTTTGAACTCTTTCTTCAAAGTGGTGTGGAAGCCTTAAGGATTTTAGCCAAAGTAGAGTTACGAGGGGGATCCAGAAGAAACTGGAATTATCTTTCTTTTTTTTTTTTTTTTGGAGGACAAGCCCTTTATAGTACAGGTTTCCCCTGCTAGGTAAATGTTTTAGGAACCCACCTGCATCAGGGTACCAGCTAGCATTTGGCTTTGGTGAATTTTTTATTTTTGAGATTCTTTTAACCTATTTGCTCATTTTATGATGAGCGATTTATGAGTCCACCTGCCCACACCTTGCTGAGTATTTAGTAGTATTTGACCAAAACCAGCATGACCTTCCTATTCACCCAATCTTTCCCTGGGAAACTTCTTTTTGTTTTTATTTCCCCGATGAAAAAAATCCTCAGAGGGAAGTGTTTTGCTGATGTGGAAGAAGTGAAACAAAAAATGGCAGCAGCACTCAAAGGCATCCAAGTTGATGAATTTAAAAACTGTTTTTAGCAGTGGGAAAAATGTCTTGATGGGTGTATTGCATCAGAGAGTACTATGAAGGTGACTGAAGTTTAAACATGTAAGAATAAATACACAATTTTTAATAAATAAATTTCAGGATTTTTTGATTCCCCCTTGTATTATACAAATAGAAGAGATAAATACATATAGTACTGTCACAATAAAATAATCAAAAGGCTCAGGATTTAGTTGAAATAGTTTATTCAAGTGCAAAGAATGAGGGCAGCTGTCCTCTCCAAGAGCTACATCAAAGAATGGTGATCAGTGCTGCTGGTGTGGGGAAGAAAGGATCATTTATATAGGCAAAATGGAGGTGCTAAACAGAATTATAGCATTTTTCTTGCAAAGGCCAACATACAGAGATAAGATTTGATTGACTACTATTGATTACCCTCTAAGAGGGTTGTTTAACATTCTATTGTAAAGAGGTAACAGTCACAAGGATCTCTGTCTCTACATCATTTAGTCTAGGATTTAATAAAATATAGGGAAGCTGGTTTGTATAACATCTCAACAGAGTGATTGGAGAGCAATGGTCATACACTAGAAAAGAAAAGCAGTTCTTTTACACGAGTCAGCTTTCAGAGCTTAACTTTTTGGTTTGGCATAAAAAATTTGGAAGGTCCTGAAATTTTATTTATTTTTACACTATATATGTATGTACACCAAAAGGGATCCAGATCAGAAGCAAAATGCAAAGCCATAACTGCATATTTGCAGTGTAGAAGGTGTCCTCAATTTTCTGGATGACAGCAGAAGTTTCAGGAATGAACACAGGTAGCTATTTTTATTATAGAAACAGTGGGAGTTAGCATTATTTAATGGAAATTGCATAAATTAGTACATAAAAAATATCCTTCTATCTTTTCTCATTTAAAATCTGAAATAAATCACTCTTTACAAAAACAAAACAAAACAAACTTTTACCTTAATCTGTAAAGTAGATGAAATAGGATACTTCCAACAAACAAGATACATGCAATGATTGCTTTTTCAGTTTGTGAAAGGAAGAAGATATTGATCACAAGCATCTTGAAAGTATTTTTGTAATGATGTTTAGCTAACTGCCATTCATACCAGTCAGTTGAAAATAATGGTTTATAGCAGCACAATAGCTGTACCAAGCTTTCTGTAGGAAGTACATTTTAAAGATGGAAATGTGAGTGAAAGTCTATCATGAAATATACAGATTTCCAGGGCAAAGAATATTTGGCTTGATAATAATAATAATTATTATTATTAAAGTCTAATGCATTCCATATCCAGGTTACAGATTTTAGAGCAACCTCAATGAATAAGAGAAGGAATGAGAAAATATCACAGAAGGCGATAAATGAAAGGCCCATTAATAAATCTTAGTTAAAAGAGATATTCATATTGCACAATTCAAACAGCTTCTTCCCACTGATTTATAGATAAATGACTGTAATGGTTACTGTGGTGAACCACTCAGATTCTACCTTCAGAACAGAGCCATACATTCCCCTGGGAGCTCTAAGTGTTATAGAGACATTCAAGCTTCCTCTCTAGAAATTACCCTCAGCTAAAGAAAGCTGCCTCACCCAAGATTCTGACCTCTCTTAGGGTAAAGCCAGCATCCAATAATTGGATAAAGGAATTGCCAATTAGATTGAAGGTCTATCCCGGCTCCAGAGCTCTCCAAAACATTGCCTAGTGCTTCTGTTGTGCAACTTTATTGAAGTTCAATTCTTTCTTCTCAATACCGATACCCTTATCACTTACAAATTTTATTTTTATTTTTAATTTTTAAATTAAATTTTAATACGTATTGTTTTTTTCTTTTTTGTAGAGATGGGGGTCTTGCACTGTTACCCAGAGTGGTCTTAAACTTTCTGGCCTGATACAATTATCTCGCCTCAACCTCCTGAATAACTGGGATTACAGGTGCATGCCTTTGTGTCCAGCTCACCCTCACAAATTTTAGAGTCACAGAATCTGTTTCCTACTAATTCTGCGCTCATTGGTGTCAGGAGTGGTCCTAGGAAGGAACTCTAAACTGGATTTTAGAAGTGAATCACCTCAGCCAGCTGGCAATAAGGACCCTATTACTTGTGGTAAGTGAAGCCTCGGTAACCTCTTGTTGGTTGAGGTAAATTGTTAAACATTTTTATTTTATTTATTTTTCTCATTTTGTTTATAATGGACACATAGTAGTATGTGCTTATGAGGTATAGTATGATGTTTCAATTGATTTAATCAATATATATTATATAATGATTAAATAAGGATAGTTGACATGTCTGTCACCTCAAACCTTTATGATTTCTTTGTGATGATAACTTTTAAGGTCCTCTTTTCTAGCTATCTTGAAATATACAACACATTGTTATTAACTATAGTCATCCTAGTATGTAATAGAACATTAACTGCACCTTTGTACCCACTGACCAACCTTTTCCTATTTCCATCTCCCCTTCTCATCCTCTGGTAACCACTACTTTATTCTCTACTTCTTTGAGATCAACTTTTTTAGATTTCATATATGAGTAAGATTATGCAGTACAGGCATGCCATTTTTTATTGTGCTTTGGTTTATTGTGTTTCACAGATACTGTGTTTTTTATGAATTGAAGGTTTGTGGCAACTCTGCTTTAAGCAAGTTTATTAGTGCCGTTTTTCCAAAAGCATGTGCTCACTTCATGTTTGTGTCACATTTTGATAATTCTCAAAATATTTCAAACTTTTTCATTATTATATCTATATGGTGTTCTGTGATCAGTGATTTTTGATGTTACTATTGTAATTGTTTTTGAGGTACCACAAACCTTGCCCATATTAGATGACAAGCTTATCAGATAAATGTGTGTACTGATTGCTCCAGTGACCAGCCATTCCTTATCTCTCTCCCTCTCCTCATGCCTCTCTATTCCCTGAGACTACAATATTGAAATTAGGCCAATTAATCATCCTGCAATGGTCTCTAACTATTAAAATGAAAGGAAGAGGCAATGATGTGTCAAACTTCATTGTTGTCTTATTTCAAGAAATTGCCACAGTTACCCCAATTTTTAGCAACCACCGCTCTGATAACTTAGCAGCCATCAACATTGAGGCAACACCCTTCAACAGCAAATAGATATGACTCACTGAAGGCTGAGATGATCATTAGCATTTTTAGCAATAAAGTATTTTTTAAGTTAAGGTATGTACATTGTTTTGCTAGGCATAATACTATTGCATACTTGACAGACTACAGTCTAGTGAAATCAAAACTTTTATATACACTGGGAAAGCAAAAAAATGTGACTTACTTTATTGCAATATTTTGTTAGTTGTGGTGGTCTGGAATCAAACCTTCACTATTTCCAAAATATGCTTATATTAGTTTTCCTGTGCCTGGCTTATTTCACTGAACATTATGTCTCCCAGGTGCATCTGTGTTGCCACAAATGACAGAATTTCATTATTTTTAATAGCTGAATAGTATCCCATTATGTATTTGTATACCGCACTTTATTTATCCGTTCATCCATTGATGAACACTTAGGTTGATAAAATCTCTTGATTATTGTTAATAGTGCTACAATAAACGTGAAAGTGCAGATATCTCTTGGACATACTGATTTCAGTACCTTTGGATACATACCTAGTAGTAGAAGTGCTGGTTCATATGGTAGTTCTATTTTAAATTTTTTGAGAAATCTTCATACTGTTTTTATAATTGCTATACTAGTTTACATTCCTACCAACAGTGTGTAAGAGTTCCCCCTTTTCCACATCCTTAACAACATTTAACAAAAAATTTGTCTTTTTGATAATAGCCTTTCTAATTGGGGTGAAGTGATTCACATTGGGGTTTGATTTGCATTGTAATGATTAGTAATGATATGCATTTTGTCATTAGCTACTGGCCATTTTCATGTCTTCTTTTGAGAAAAGTCTATTCACTTTTTTTTGGCCTATTTTTGATTGGATTATTTGTGTTTTTTTCTGGCTATTGGAGTTCTCTATATATTCTGGGTATTAATCCCTTGTCAAATGCATAATTTGCAAATTTTTTTTCCATTCTGTAGGTTGTCTCTTCACTCTGGTGATTACTGTGTAGAAGATTTTTAGTTTAATGTTATCTCATTTGTCTATTTTTGCCTTTGTTGCTTGTGATTTGAGGTCATATCCAAAAAATTCCTGCCCAGACCAATGTCATGAAGCATTTCCCTTATGTTTTATTTTAGTATTTTAGTCTTGAATCTTACATTTAAGTCTTTAATCCATTTTAAGTTGATTTGTGTGTGTGTGAGAAATAGAGATTTAATTTTATTTTTCTGCATGTTAACATCTAGTTTTCCAAGCACCATTTATTGAAGAGACTTTTTTTTCCCAATGTATTTTCTTGTTACTTTGTCAAAAATCAGTTGGCTATTGATGTGTGGATTTATTTCTGGGATCTCTATTCTGTTTCATTAGTCTATGTGTCTGTTTTATATCAGTAAAATGCTGTTTTGGTTACTATAGCTTTTTTGTAGTCAGGTAATATGATGCCTCTAACTCTGTTTTTATTATCAAGATTGCTTTGACTATCTGGAGTCTTCTGCATTTCCATATGAATTTTAGGATTGCTTTTCCATGTGCTGTTGAGAAGAATGTGTATTATATAACGGTTGGATGACAAATTTTGTAAATGTCTGTTAGGTCTTTTTAGATTAGAGGTCAGTTTAACTTCACAGTTTCCTTGTTGATTTTCTGTCTAGATGATCTGTCCATTGTTGCCAGTAGTGAAACCACCTACGTAAAATTAATATTGGGCCACAGGGTAAAAGCTATAGAAGAGACTTGAGCCCTGAAAGGCTGCAGCTATGGTTAGAATGTAACAAATCTGTTGTTTCTAAGTTTTCTTTCACTCCATAGAGGGCAATTGATTATCTTCATGTTCTGATCCCTGGGAAAAGCTGCTCAGCAAGGCTGATACACATATTTTCCCTTAAACAATGAGCCTAAGACTGCATAGATACAAAAGCTGAAGTTGAAGAGCAAAAGTGGCTCCAGTCTCTGGGGATCCTACCACTCCCATACCTTCCTCCTAGACTACCTCTATAATGGTTCCCTGCCCAGGAATTGGTAGCTAATGGTCATGGGACTTGCTTTATAAGTAGCATTTATTGTAAAACATGAGATTGGTGTTATGATATTTTCAGACTTGAGTGGACCCAAGGCCCCAACTGAGCCCAAAACATACCAGGAATATGGTTCCATCGTTCCTGTGATACCCCTTCCTAGAAATTGACTCTGTGGCATGAAAACAATTTTGACATCCCTATGACATTATCAACCAATCAGCAATCTCTAGTCCCCTGCCTACCCCATTCCCTTTAAAAACTCTAGACTCTGAATTCTTGGGTAGGCAGATTTGAGATATATGTTCTATCCTTCTCTCTTAGCTCCTTTGAAATATTAAGCTCTTTCCCCATTGCAATGGCTGCATCAGTCTTTGTTTTTTAGAGCAGTGGGCATAAGAACCTGATCAGGCTTTAACAGTAGGGTATTTAAGCCCCTTACTATTACTGTATTGCAGTTGATCTCTCTTTTTAGGTCTACTAATATTTGCTTTATATATCTGAGTTCTCTGATGTTAGGTGCAAATATATTTACAATTATTTTATCCTCTTGCTGTATTGACCCCTTTGTCATTATATAATGACTTGCTTTATAATTTTTTAAGCTTCTTGACTTAAAGTTTATTTTGTCTGATATAAGTATAGCTATTCTTGCTTTTTTTTGGTTTCCATTTGCATGGAATACTTTTTCCCCCCATTCTTTTACTTTAAGTCTATGTGTGTCTTTTAGGTGAAGTAAATTTCTTGTAGGTAGCATGTAGTCGAAACTTGCTTTTTAATCTATTCAGCTACTCTGTGGTTTTTAGTTAGATAATTTAATCCATTTACTTTCAAGGTTATTATTAATAGGCTTTAACAGGCCTATTAGTAATTACCTTTATTAATAGGTAAGGGCTTGCTGCTGCCATTTTATTACTTGTTTTCTGGTTGTTTTATAGATTTTTTTTTCTTTCTTACTGTCTTCCTTTTATGGTTAAGTGATTTTCTCTAGTAGTATGTTTTGATTCTGTGCTATTTATTTTTAGTATATCTATTATAGGTTTTTGCTTTGTGGTTACCATAAGACATACAAAAATTGTCAAAACTTTTGCTAGTGAAAAACTGCAATGAAATACTGGTAGAAGGCAATGTGCTAATGGATGCAATGCTCCAGGCATTTGAGAATTTCAAGGGCAACAGTAATTATGACATTGAATCAGATGGTTATTGCTAGGGGCCATGTTGCATTAGAGTAAGTTACAGCCCTGAAGCTAATAATTTATTTTTACATTTTAAAAGATTTTACAAGAAGAAAAATTTGAAATAGAGATCATATGTGGCCTTCAAATCCTAAAATATTTACCCTCTGACCCTTTACAGAAAAATTTTGCTTGTCCATGTATTAGAAAAATAAAAGAAAGGATGAAGGGGATCAATTACTTACATAAAGTGAGTTGTGAAAACCAGAGGGCTTCCCTTACAGCACACAAGGATTCCCATCTCCTGGAGCATAGGGGTAGGAAAAGCTGAGGATTACTTCCAAGACTTAATTATAAGACAAGCAGAGCATCAGAAAAGGTTGATTTCCCACTTCTGGCATATCTGCCTGCACAAAGGTCTTTTGCGATTGTTCTGATTCATTTATTGAGTGACAAGGAAGGCTGACAGCTTTATGTGGGGGCCAGATGAGGAAAGGGCTATGCAGCAGGCTGATGCTATTGTACAAAGAGTCATGTCATTTGAGCCACACAACTCAGCAATCTCTATTGTACTTGAAGGATCTATGATGGAAAAAGATATGGTATGGATTCTATGGCAAGCTCCAGTAAGACGATCACAATGTAGACCCCTTTAATTTTAGAACAAAGCCATGCAATCTGCAGCAGAAAATCATGTGTCATTTGTAAAACAACTGGTGTGTTGCTGGGTCATGGTAGAGAGGGAGAAATTGACTTTTAGCCATTATATTCCTTACCATGAAATTAGAGGGGTTCTGTCAGACCCACAAAGTAATAAAGTTAGATGGGTGCATTAGAAATACATCATAAGACAGAAGTAGTGCACCAAAGGTCAGGCATGAACCAGACCAGAGGGTACAAGTATGCTGCACATGCAAGTGGCCAAGGCCTTTGTATCACCCACCATTGTTGAATCAGAAACTTCCTTTCTGCCTATATCTATGGCCGCATAAGAGCTCCCATACGAACAGCTGAAAAAGAAGGAACAAGTCAAGCCAGGTTGTAGATGGGCGAACTTGGTACCGGATGCAAGCAGAAAATGAACTATAGCTACACAGTATCCTCATGAAAATGCAACCTTGAAAGCTTGCTGTAAAGAAAAATTCTACCTAGTGGACAATGATTCAGATGCCATACCTGGAAATTCACCTTGAATTAGAAAGTAGTGTTCCAAGATAAAATATGTGGACTTACGCCAGTTGTGAATAACTTGGTTTGTTGGTCAGAGGCCCCCTCCCCTAAAAAACTATTGGAAAATGGAGACAGAGAGATTTGGTATAGAGGCACGTGGATTGACATGAGAATGGGTACAAAAATATGAATACTTTTGCTTTGTGTGTCAACACCTAAGAGAGAATATTTACCATAAAAATCATCCACTCAGTTGCCCACAAGCATGTAGTGTAGCCAAGTCAGCATATGTCGGTCAGGTTCTCACATTGGCCTTTTCAAAGGTTGGCACAATGGATTTACGAAAGGAGTAGACATGTTGATTGGGATTAAGGCAATGCATGGGTCTCATTGAACAAGGCTCATCCAGCTTGTCAAGTGTAAAACCTTATAGCTTAAGATACCAAAACTGATCCCTTTTTAGGCTGCTCTGATAGTTATTAATTTATTGCCTTTCAACTTCAAATTTATCCTTTTATACCCACCCTGCGATAATAGAATTCCTATGAAGCATTTCTTTTTTACAGAGAACACGATGTTAAGCTTTCTCACCAGAGGTCGCTGTAGTGACATTGTAAGAGGAAGAGGCTTCTACTGACTCCCGCTGCTGTACTATTGGTGAGAAGTATGAGTGTGAGAACATCCAGCGGTGTGCTATTCCAGCCATATATCAAGAATGTGTGATCACACGGTTCTGGCACTGCCTGGTGATCATATTCTGCTGGCCCTCAAAACACGAATATGACATGCTCTTATCTCCTTTTAGCACTTATGACTTGCCCTGCACACTCATGTACCCACCCACCACTCATGTTGTTTGCCTGCACCCGGGAGGTTTACTTCCTGTAACTCTGGACCAAAGTAACACGTATACTTTTCTGCTGTCCAGTGAACTGAAACTCCATCTTCTCCAATGAGGTCTGTATGCTAACCTTGGGAAAAAGGTTCCTTCCAAGTTTGTCCCTCCTTGAGTAATATCACCCAGCTTTAAATTACCACATAGAGTTCTCTTACATCTTATAATCACTCTATTATAATAACTTAATAATTTTCATGAAACTCTCCCTATTTAAATCACAGTTTCTCTGGGCCCCAATATCTCCTTCTATAAAATTGAAACACAGCCGGGCTCGGTGGCTCAGCCTGTAATCCCGCGCTTTGGGAGGCTGAGGTGAGTGAATTGCCTGAGCCCGCGGGTTCGAGACCCGCCTGGGAAACTTGGCGAGATCTCATCTCTACAATAAATCAAAAATTAGCCGGGCGTGGTAGCGCGCGCCTGTAGTTCTGGCTACTTGGAAAACTGAGGCGGAAGGATCACCGGAGCCCAGCAGGTCTGGGTGACAGAGTGAGACTCCAACTCAAAAAAAAAATTCGAAGCACTACAGACTACCCAAACAAGCTCATCTTTTATTTCTGAAGATTGATTGATATTATGTATGTACATGCACTTTGTTAAATGTAATATGGAATACAAACACAAACCATTATTTATCATCATAATAATAATGATGGACTTTGCAAACTTTACATCTGATTATTGATAAAAAGTGTTTGGTTATTATGCCACCACCATTCCTGATTCTGAAAAATGGCCTGGTTGTTTGTGGATTATTTCCAAATTATCATTCTCACTCATGCAGAAAAGTTGAAAATTCAAGCTGTGATATGATGGAACATCCCCTTCTCTATCATAAAATTTTACTTACAGGAAGAATTCTGACAAAAGTGCCATAAGAACATGATAAAGAGCCGAAGACTAGAAGTGCAAAATCATCCAAGCAAGTGTATAAAGCTTAGAAATTCCAGGCAGTTGATATTTATCACACAGATGAATGCTAATGCAGCCAGAAAAATAACATCAGCTCCAGATGTAGCTGTTAGGAATGTGCTGTGGGACAGGTCATCTGTGCTTTTCATCTGCCAAATGCATCCTTGAGAGGGAGTGTTTGGTAAATGTTGGTGAGAAAAGGAACAGGGAGAATTTAAACACCAATATTAACTTTGTCTTACCTTTGAAAAAACTCAGACCTAAATAACACCTAAATATGTTAATTTAGTGTTGTTTTTCTCAAGTAAATGGCTTTGAAATATTTTCAAATATTCAAATTAGTAGCATAGAAAAATATAAAAATAGGTTCCACAAACTGTAATATAATTTGTTCAGTTTGAATTGTGCAACTGATTTCAAAATATTTGTAATCATTCAATTGAAAAGAGCAGAAAAATAGTAGAAAGAGTAAAAAAAAAAAAAAAAGAGCTCAAATGTAAGCTCTTCTTTACCAAAATTACTTCTATCAGTATGAAGGGTAAAAATATAATGAGTATTTTTTGTTAAATTATCTTATTTTTAGGATCTGATCTAATAACTTTAAATGTAGTCCTTTCTGATACATCAAAGAAAATTAAAGTGGGAAAATTAAATGTTTAGCTTTGGTAATATCTTAATTAGTAAAAATTACTTTTAAAGGTTTATTTAGACTAAGCAATGACATTTTCATATTCTAGAAGAATATTTCACTTAACGAAAGGAATATAATGGTAAGCATTATATTCCACAAGTATGTGTGAATCTGAATAAAAATAGCTATTAAATTTATTTTTCCAAGTTGAATTCTCAAAGAGCAGTTGCTGAGAAAGAGTTTGGAAATAAGATGGTTATTAGAGAAGAGGAGATGAAGAAACAGCTGTGATGCTGGAAACTCTGGGGTGAATAAGGCCTATCAGGGTATCTCACACACCAGGGGATCAAGCATTGTGTGAACCATTAAATAACGGTGCTAGCTGAAGCCCTACAGGCATTAAAGATAAACTAAGTGTTTATTCCTATGAAAATGAGCTATTAGACTTTCCAGGCTCTAAGGGACCCCATTTAATCGACTTGCCACCAAGGAGTTGGTTGTGGTCCTTAAGGAATGAGAAAATATCAAGGCTAATAACTGTTTTGTTGTTGTTATTGCTGCCTTCAGGTTGAACCGTCATTGGCTGCAGTAGCAACATGAGTCTTGGTCAGTGGGAATCCATGTTGCTGGGCAAATGTATAATCTCCACCTCTGCCACTCTGGCTACATTGTTCATGTGGCGTTGTTCCAGCGTTGTGATGGTTGATGAGAGGGGCTGGCTGACTTACATTGGCCAGGTAGATCATTGTCTACCTTGCTGTTTAATGCCTCTGCCATGAAAGATGATTTCTGTTGCGTGTTAACATGTGAAACAAAGAGCTTCTACATGCCTCTACCTCAGAACTTCTTTTTCCCAATCTTCCAATCTTTCTCCTTCCAGGTCTCTGACCATCAGCCAGACTACTTACTACTGTCCATGAGTCTGTATGTACTTTAAACTTGAAATACATCTCTTTCCACACAAAAAGGATGACCAGGTGAACTGTCTCAAGCTCTGTCTGTTGGGAGGATTTTTCTTTACCCCTGTCTGTCAAAGTCATTACTGTGTGAGGCTGTAATTTAGCTGTCATCCAATTAAAAAAATTTTATCTTAAAGATTTGGGGTACAGTTCAGGGTTAGGTATACAAATGTTCATTACGCAGGTACCCTTGTTGATAAGGTGTGCCCCCACCTCCCCTGGCAGTTTCCCACTACTGCCAATCCCGCCCCCAACCCGGCAGTTTACCACTCTGCCAATTCCTTTCTTATAGTTTTATGATAATTGCCCAAGGTCTGCTTGTGAGTGAGAACATATGATACTCAGTTCTTTGTTTCTGTGATAGATCACCCAGTATTATAGACTCTAAGTCCATCCAAGTTGCTGCAAAGTTCATAATTTTGTCCTTTATGGCTGTGTAATATTCCATTGTGTATGTGTACCATATTTTTTATCCAGTTCTCTTTCGATGGGCAGCATGGTTGGTTCTATGTTTTTGCTATTGTGAATAATGCTGTAGTCAACGTGCGTGTGCAGGTATCTTTTTTCATAGAGTGATTTGAGTTTCTCCAGGTATATTCCCAGTAGGGGGATTGTGGGGTCATATGGGAGGTTGATTTTAGATCTTTTAGGAATTGTTAACCTGTTTTCCACAGAGGCTGTACTAGTTTACAGTCCCAGCAACAGCGTAGAAGTGTTCTCCTTTCCCCACAACCTCTCCAGCATTTGGTTTTTGATTTTGTGTGTGTGTGTGTTGGAGTCTTACTCTGTTGCCCAGACTGGAGTGCTGTGGCACAGCTCCCAGTCACCGCAGCCTTAAACTGCTGGGCTCCAGCGATCCTTCCGCCTCAGCCTTCCAAGTAGCCCTAACTATAGGTGTGCACTACCATACCCAGCTAATTTTTTTATTTATTGTAGAGACGAGGTCTTGCCAAGTTGCCTGGGTGGGTCTCGAACCCACGGGCTCAGGCAGTTCACTCGCCTCAGTCTCCCAAAGTGCTGGGAGCCCGGCTGGTTTTTGAGTTATTGATGATGGCCATCCTGACTGGAGTTAGGTGCTATCTCAGTGTGGTTTTAATTTGCATTTATTTGATGATTAGTGAACATTTTTTCATGTATCTGTTGGCTGCTTATGCTTCTTTTGAGGTGTCTATTCATATATTTTGCCCACTTATTAATAGAGTTCTTTGTTTTTCTTCTTTTGGCATGTTTGAGTGCCTTGTAGATCCTAGAAGTTAGGCCTTTTCAGATATACAGTTGGCAAATATTTTTTCCTATTTTGTGGGCTGTCTCCCTGCTTTCTTGATAGTTTATTTTGCTTTGCAGAAGCTTTTCCATTTGATGAGATCCCACTTGTCTATCTTACCTCTTATGAAATAAGCTTTTGGGGTTTTGGTCACGAATTAATTGTCTGTTCCAACTTCTGTAAGGGTGTCCCCTGTGTTTTCTAAGGTTCTTATAGTTTGAGGTTTTACATTTAGGCCTTTAATCCATTTAAAGTTGATTCTCATGTATAGTGATAGGTAGGGGTCCTGTTTCATTCTTTTGCATATGGTCAGTCAGTTTTCCCAGGGCCATTTACTGAATAGGTTCTCCTCTCCCCAGTGGTTATTTGTGGAGGCTTTGTTGAAGATGAGTTGGTTGAGGAATTGAGGTTTTGCTTCTGAAATCTCTATCCTGTTCCATTGGTCTATATGCCTGTTCTTGTACCAATACTAGGTTGTTTTGATTAGTATAGTCTTATAATAAAGTTTAAAGTCTTAAAGTATGATACCTCCCACTTTGTTTCTTTTGCTAAGGATTGTTTTGGTTATTTATGATCATTTATGTTTCCATATGAATTTCTGTATTGTCATTTCTAGGTCTGAGAAGAATGATGTTGTTCATATAATGGGTATAGCATTGAATCTGTCGATTGCCTTGGGTAAGGTGGACTTCTTAACAATGTTGATTCTTCCAATCCATGAGCATGGAATATTTTTCCATTTGTTTGTGTCATCTATGACCTCTTTGAGCAGTGTTTTGAAGTTTTTGTTAAAAAGATCTTTCACTTCTCTGATTAGGAAGATGCTGAGGTATGTTTTCCTTCCTTCCTTCCTTTTCTTTCTTTCTTTTCTATCTTTCTTCCTCTCTCTCTCTCTCTTTCTTTCTTTCTCTCTCTTTCTTTTTTCCTTTCTCTCTCTCTCTCTTTCTTTCTTTCTGCTATTGTGAATGGATTTTTTATTTGGTTCTCTGCCAGTTTGTTGTTGGTATATAAGAATGTGACTGTCTTTTGCATGTTGGTTTTATACCCTGAGAACTTGCTAAAGTCCTTTATCAGTGTAAGGAAGTTTTTGACAGATTCTCTTGGACTTTCAAGGTATACAAACATATCATCAGCAAAGAGGGAAACTTGACTTCTTCTTTTCCTATTTAGATATCCCCAATTGCCTTCTCTTGTCTGACTGCTCTAGCTAAGACTTCCAACACTATGTTGAACAAGAGAAGTAAGAGTGGGTAGCCTTGTCTTGTTCTGGTTATCAGGGGAAATGCTTCCAATTTGGTCCATTTAGCAATATGTTGACTGTAGGTTTATCGTAGGTGGCTCTTATTATTTTGCAGTATGTTCCCTCTATGCCTAGGTGTTCAAGGGTTTTTATCAAGAAGGGATGCTGGATTTTATCAAAACCTTTTTCTGTACCTAATGATATAATCATGTGGTTCTTGTTTTTACATCTGTTGATGTATTTAATTACATTTATGGTCTTGTGGATGTTGAATCAGATCTGCATCCCAGGAATAAAGCCTACTTGGTCATGGTGGATGATTTTTGAGATGATTTTAACCTTCATGCTAAAACAATTCCCTTACTTTGGAAAGATCAGAACTCCATTTATTTTCCATTTGCATAAATACTAGAAAGTATTGCTTTTTCTTTTTCAGGCTCGTTCTGGTCTCATTGAATATGCATTTTATTTGTATTTCACTAGAATATCCACAGATAGCTAACATTTCTTCTTTTTTATCTTTGTCAACATTTGTATTTCCCCAGTGGACAGTTCCACAAAATCCATTTTTATTTCTATGTTACCAAAGGAACTCTGTTGGTCAAGTTCAATAACATCCTCAGTGTAATTTCAGTAGGAAATTACAGGGAGCAGTTGAGGTCCATCGCTTTCTTGGAGGGGAAATATTAACACCTTCACCTCTTGCTCCTAATATTAGGTTCTGGGCAGGAATGACTTACTCATTTTCTGAAGGAGTAGTAACTCTTTTGAACCCCTCTAGTCACTTGGTAAATTACCTTTACCATTGCCCAGAAGGGTGCCTCAGAAACTTAAGGAATAAATGCTTTAAAATAAGAAAAAATGCTAAAAATCACTATTATATAATGATTTTCTTCAAATATAGCTTATTATATGTTTGTATGCACATATATATGTAGGCATGTGTAAGGATACATATGCATCTATATTTATGTAAAATAATATTTGAGATTTCAGTTGTGCAATTTTATTAGTATTAGTTGGGCTATATCAGTTTTCCTGCTATAATAGAAATAGAACATAATAGTGATTTAAACTAGATCAGAGTTTCTCAACCTCAGGACTATGAACATAAGGACCAAATGACCCTTGGTACTGTGGGCTGCCCTGTGTATTGTAGGGATGTTTAGCAGCATCCCTGCTTTCTACCCACAGATACCAGTAGCAACCATCCCCTCCAGTTGTGATAACCAGAGATGTCTCCTGATGTTGCCAGATGCCTCCCCTGGTGGGGAGGGGGGTGGGAGAGGGGCAAATTGTCCTCTGTTGAGGACCCCTGAGCTAGATAGACATTTCTGTCTCACACATGGAGAGTCAAAGCTGGCATGGTAGCTCTGCTCTGCATGAAGAGCCCAGACCCCTCACTTTGTAATGTGTAGGATCTGCCCTCATCACCTGGACCCATGTATCTTACTCAAGAATCTCAATTCCAGGAGGGCATAGAAAATAGTGTACTGGGACATTGACTTTTGGAAAAAAAAAAAGAAGACTACAATTAGATTAAGGTGTAAAAAGTTCTGCTTTGTAGTGTTTGCAGTTTTCCATGCTACATATACTCCTATCATGGCTGACAAAAAACTATGAGCAATTTAATAACTGGCTTATAACATTTCTGAATACTTACTATCTATCTGTTGTAAAGCAGTATTAATGGACCACAGCATATTACTGGCAGAAGAAAGGGAAGGAGGAGGCAGAAGGTACGACCTACTTTTTAAGGACAAAATGACATTTCACTTCTCTTCACCCCCATTAGCCAGAACTTAGGCACATGTTCATTTTAGTTGCAAGGGAGGCTGAAATGCACTGTTTATTCTAAACAGCCATGTATCCAGTCAAAAAAATCAGGGAAATTTATTACAGAGAGAGAGGAGAGAGACAGAATGGAGAGAGAGAATGTTTTAAGATCATCAATATCTGCCATAGTTTCACTTAAAAAATAACCAGAAATATGAGTGAATTTGATCTTAGAGGATCTTAGAAATCTCAGCATTTAGAATGTAATATTAAGGAGAGATAAATCACAGACTTCCTCCAACAGTCAAGAATTCCCAATGCAGATGACACCCCAGGAGATGTTGGGTAATTGTTCTTACAATTTCTTACATTGAAGGTAAGGTGGCTCTAACATTTTATACTTTTAGCTTAAGTTGTTTGAAGTACGTCACCTATGTACTTCACTCTTTGGACTCATTAGCGACAAATACCAGAGAATTTTGGAATTGGAAGAGATTTAATGATTATGATGGTAATTATGACAGATTACATTAGTGTCAGCCACTGTCTAAATACTTGACATATTTTTATGCTCTTTTGATCTTCACCACAACCCTGTAGAGTAGATACTGTTATTATCCTTATTTTTAGATGAGGAAATTGAAGCACAGATTGGTTGAATAACTTATTCAAGGACATACAACAAAGAAGAAGTTGGGCCAGGATTCACAGAGATTATCTTTTCCAATCCTCCCTATGCATTTATCCCCACTCCCTTCCAATCTCCCCTCTAGATAAAGGAATTAGAAGGGTAAAAATGAAATTTCCCAGATTTCCTTGCAGCTGAGGTGCTGGATGGAACCTTCCTTTTAATCATCATCTTCATGGATATGAAATTTTAGTGGTGGAAGGGTTAGAATTAGGAACAGTGATTCCTGACCACATCTAAGGTGGAGTGACCTTAAATCTGAAAAGCTAGTGTCAACAATTCCAGAACTTTCAGACTTTTGTAAGAATGATAATTTCTGTATTAATCCCATTTTAATTTAAATTCCTAGAGTGGCACTAGACTTTACAGATGACAAAGTTGAGACTGAAATGGGATAACTGTAACGGTTCCAATGTTATAAAACCCAGGTCTAGATTTAAACTGTTCTAGCCAGACAAGGGTTTTAGTGATATAGTGGAAAGTTGGTTCTAGTTTTAAACTTAGGTTTCTCACCTTCTGGTTCTGGAAACTTGGGAAGTTTTGAAACTTTTCCTGATTTGTCAGATGGAGATAATAATATTTTCTTTTTAGGATTGTTGTGAAGATGAATTGAGGAAGTTGGGTTGGTGCTAATGGCAGATCCAAAACAGTAGTCACTTAAACAAGATGAAAGGTTATTTCTTTGTAATGTAAAAGTCCTGATACGCAGTCTGAGTTTGGCATGATGAGTCTACCTTCCTCAGAGTCCAGGCTTCCTTGCTTGACAATTTTCAACATTCAACTTCCATTCAGAATGTAAGATGACTATTCCTATATCCAAGCCAGTGGGAACTGGGTAAAGGGAAAGTAGGTGGTGTGGCTTTTCCATTAAGGGCAGGATTTGAAGTTAGTACACATCATTTACACTCATGTCCTGTTGTCTAGATATTGCCACAGTTTTGCTGTAAGTACAGTCTTGAAAACGTAACCTTCACCTGGGTAGTTATAATCTCAGTTAAAAATTTTAATTCCACTATTAATACTAAGAAGAATATCCTGAGTATTAGAGACAACTAAAGTCTCTACCACAAATGGGAAATTATAGGCAATGTACTTTGTACATGAGCAATGATAATATACATTAATATTGACTCGTTACCCACAAAGCGCCAGCGGAGGGGCTGCTGCGGGCCGAGTGCTGTGGAACCTTCCTTGCGATCCCGGTTCCACCCGCGGGTCGCCCGCCCCGCGCCTCTGCGCGTCTCCGCGTGTCCCGAGGCCCGACGGCCGAGAGCGAGGCCCGTCAGTGCGGGGAAGGCAGGGCCGGCGGTCGCTGCCTGCGGAGAGGACCGGGCGGCGGGGCCTGCGTGGGGCCGCGCGCGGCGGCTGCGGCGGCGGCGACTCCCGAGGCCCGGGCCGGACAGCGCAGGGCCATGGCCGAGGCGGCCCCGGCTCCGGTAAGGGCGGCCTGCGCGCGAGTGCTGCGACCCTGCGAGGGTCTCCGCGACCCAGAGCCCGAGGGCGGCCGGAGGGCAGGCCGTCGTCCGGGAGCGGCCGAGCAAAGGAGAGCCTTCCTCCGGGGTCGCGCCGGCCACGTCGCCTCGCCCCGGGCTTGGCGGCTGCAGCCTGCCGGGAGGGGACTTGGCGCGCGCGGGGGGGGGGGGGAGGACT
>CAUYQG010213639.1:0-10235 GCA_963574415.1 Tarsius wallacei | reverse complement strand
GTCCAGATGTTTGTCCTTCTTGATGGATGTATAATATTCCATTGTGTATATGTACCACATTTTAAAAATCCAGTCCAACTTTGATGGGCAGCAAGGTTGGCCACATGTTTTTGCTATTGTGCATAGAGCTGCAACAAACGTGTGCAGGTATGTTTTTTGTAGAATGATTTGAGTTCCTCTGCGTATATTCCCAATAGGAGAATTGCTGGGTCATATGGCAGGTCAATTTCTAGTTCTTTCAGAAATCGCCACACTGTCTTCCAAAAAGGTTTCACTAGTTTGCATTCCCATCAGCAGTGTAGAAGCGTTCCTTTTTCTCCGCATCCTCGCCAGCAACGTTGTTGTTTGTTTTGATCCATACTTTGGAGTCATGGGTAACAAATATCTACATTGGACCCCTGTCAAACACAGCGTGGGCCTAGGTCATTACAGGGTGAACCATGTTTCTGAATAACTAACCCGGTCAAAATTACAAGCAGCCCCTGAGTAAGCCAGTGCAAACCACCTGATGTCTGGCAGGATTTTGTATTCCTCCCGGGTCACTCCACACCTGGAGTCAGCTCTCTTCTGGGTTTCCCAGCTGACTTGGCACCTATCTCACACTGAGAAAGTCAAGCTCCTTGATGAGCACTGGCTCTTGGGATCCAAGCCCTGCTGGGTCTCCTTTTGCCTGTGCTTGGTCCAAGGCCTGGTGAATTGTTGAATGACTATATGAAGCCAGGCCCCAGTGGATACTGGCAAGGAGATTCTGTTTTCCTTTCATCTCTGTCATAGCTCCTTCTCAGATTCTTCTTCCTGCTCCTACGCAGACATCTTTCTTAAGGACCTGTCTTTGCCCCTTCTTCTTCCTCACCCTTCTAATATTTTTTCATGTCAATCTCATGACTTTGACAATTTCCTTTATGCAAGTTTTTTTTTCTCTTGGTGGCTTGGGGAGGACTCATGCTTTATTTCATCTTTGTGCCCCAGTGGTGTTTAACACAGCTTCAGATACATAGCTGGTGCTCAAAAACACTTGTTAAATATATAAATGGGTGATGGGTCAGCACGACATAAAAATACCAGTAATGTGAGCTTTATCTTGACTGGCGATTTTTCCTCAAAGTACTTGTGAGCAGAGAAGACATGCCCAGGTGGAGGTTGGGAATGGCCCTGCCCGTCCCAGGCGGATGACTGCTCCCTGGGCTGACTGTAGAGAAGGCCGGTTTTGAATCTGTGCACCTTTGTGATGATTACAGCCCTTTTCTTGGGAGAAGAAACTAAAAATAGGGAAGTCCCATGTAAACTGTGGATATGTGAGGCCCTGCCGCCTGGCTTTTCCATTTCAGTGACATCAGAGAGGATAAGTCTGAATGTCAAGTATTAATTGATATGTGTCCGTCAAACACACATGGCCTGTGCTCTGGAAGACTCAGGGCAATGATGTGATTGGTAGTAAGAAGAAGAAGAAAAGACTAGAAAAACCAAAAATGTGTGAATAGAAATGCCATGATTAAGTCATGGATAGAGATTTGTTTTCAAATTGGCTGTTGGGTTCCCTGAAAAGCCACATTCTCTGTCCTGGGCATAGCAATCCTGAGCTGAGTTCTGCAAATGTGTATTGAACCCAGGACACTCATACATATGCAGGATACACACAGGTCATTGAGCACAGGGACGGTCTGAAGCCATGTACAAGTGCTGGCACTAGGGTAGAAAGGTCATGAAGACAACCCTTCCGTCCCCAAGAGTCTCCCTGTCTAGTGGGGGAGTGTGTAAACTTTACTAACTGCATGCTGGGTACACCATTGTCTATGTTCAGGGACAGGGAAACACAGAGGATGCATCTTCAGCTCAGCCCAGATAGCCAAGAAAGGCCCAGAAGAAGGTGTCCTTGCAGTTAGCAGGATGGGGTTTCTCTGGACCAGCCCGTTGTCACTTATTTCCTTTCACTGAACCTCTTAAAAAATGATAACAGGCCACTTTGGTGGTGGCGCCAGGGCTGGTTTGGCAGGTTGGAACCTGCCTTAGTAACAAGGTTTTCATGAATTGTCTAACACGGTGGGCACCTTGGGACAAGCTTCCTATATCCCACTCGCCCTGCTGCAGTTTGTCTTTCTGACCCTCATGCTACTCCGTGTGACTCTCTACCAGCCCGTGCCTGGGCAGTCTGGATGCCCCTTGCCTGCCTGAGCGGGGTTCCTGCAGCATCTTCACTTGCCCCTCCGGCCAGTGGGCAGGTGCTGCCCATGTCCACGAATGCTTGTATCTGTTAGCACCCCCAGGTGCTCCGTCCTGGGGTGATATGATGGGGGGCGTGGTGGGCAGAGCATTGCAGTTTCTCCCAGGGACAAGACATGCAGGGAGCGGGTACTGTGAGCAGAAATCAGATATTCATGTTACTTAACCTGAATGGGGCCGGTGCTATTAAAAGAAAACAGAAACAAAAACCCAACCAACCGGAAGAACAACATTTTTAATCCTAAGCTTCCGTGCATCAGTTTGAAACCAAGCCTATATATCTTCAATTTATTGAATTGGAGAACATAAGGGCATCAGAATGTTTTTAATTCAGCTGATGTCCATTTTATTTGGCCTCCTGGCAACCTAGAAGTAACGAATAAGAGGACTAGAGATAAAAGAAAAGAGCATTCCTACAAATGGTGGTGATGAGACCCTAGACTTCTTCCACTCAGTCTGCTAGAGTTCACTGTCATCTGCCCCCAGATTTCTGGCTGGACCACCAGCTGAGGGAAACTGTGCTCTGTCAGTAGCCGTGCCCAGGCCTCCTTCTAGTGGCTGGAGGTAATCTGTGTTTCCTCCTCCCTCACATCTTAGCCCTCAACTTGGTCTCACACCTTAAAATGGAGATAATGCTGGTCTGCTGCTCTTAAGAGCTCTGTGGTAATTGGATGGGACCATGCCAGGTATTTGCTTTCCTATTTTTTTCAGAAGCACAGAGTCTAACATCCCAGTAAGGATGAAGACCATATTTTGTTTCTTGAAAAATGTGTGAACTTGACAGGTATTTGTTTCAAGTCAAGGACACTCAGACTGTGAAAAGAGGATACTAGTCATTCATTCCAAAGCTGTCTAGAGTGCATTCATGATACGCTAGATCTGTGTGAGCTGTGGGGGTCCAACCAGGAACAAGGCAGACATGGTCCTTGTCCCGGGAAGCTGTCAAGACAAGTGAGCAAGTGATTCAAGACAATGCAGAAACCCTGTCCAGAGGAGAGTCCCCGGTGTCCTGTGAGTGTGTGAGTGAACAGGGGCAGGTCTGGGAAGTCTCAGAAGATGTGGATCTAAACGAGATGTAGGTGCTAACCAGGTGGAGAAAGAGGGAGAGGACAGTGTTGGGAATCTCAGCAAAAATATCTGCAGGCTTTGTTAACACAATGTCAAACCTATGGAGTGTTGGTAGCTGAATTTTTGTCTGATAAAGAAAAAATCCTGGCACTTAGCTTTCTGTTCATATAATCCAGGTGACGGCCCCAACAACTGTCCTTGCAGACACTCAGATTACCACCCTGAGTGGTGACACTTCCAGGGTGAAATGGACACCTGTCTACACTTGGGGTGGGACCCCAAGTCATGCAAGAGGAATGTTGATGTGGTCCACACTGAAGGGCTATGTGCATTGCTGCTCAACTGTAGAGAAGTGGAAAGACCCTCCTTTTCAGGGATGATCGCTGCCATTGTTCTGGCTCCTGGGACCCTGCCCTGAAGTTCTTGCTCCAAGTCCTATCAGTTAAAAAAGGATGCGTTTTTCTTGACAAAAGACGATTTTTCCTCAGCAAAGAAGGAAGTCAACATGGCAAGCTGCAACTGAAAACCTAGTGGAAACTTCTGAAGTTTCTTTACCCAAAGCTCTTCACCTCACTCACAGGTAGGACAGCCAACCGTCATGGTTTGCCCAAGACTGAGGGGATTTCTGGGATGTGGGACTGTCAGGGCTCAAATTGGGAAGGTTCTGGTCAAACCTATTTGCGGAGTGATTGGGGCAGGAGAATCGTGTTTTTCCAGGCGAGTAAAACACAAAGTGTGTGCGTAGTTTTGCTGTTCCCCCATCCTGTCCAAGTTTTCATGAAGCAAATGTAAATGCATCTTGAGAGACACATTCCCTGCTCTCTGGCCAATCAGCTTCCTGCAGCCTGTGTTCCTGGCTTTCTGGGATTTGACCACTTGCATCTGGTGTTCATGGCTTGCTTATCTTTACTGATTGCGCTCCAACATCGGGATTTGGAATGGGTCATGTCAAAGAAAGTGAAGGCAACCCTAGGGAGGGAGGGAACGTCCCAGCCTGAAACTGACTCTTGGCTCTCCAGCTCCCTGCCTCTTGGTTGTGGGGTCACATGGTAAAACAGAAATATGCTCAGATTAAGTAAACTTTGAAATGAACCAAAATGAAACTATAGTGGAGAAACACAAATGACAGAAGACATGGCATATCTCTTTACAGGTCAAGAGGCTGGGCCTAGGACCCAGGATCCCAACCCTTGCATGCACTTGGTTACATGACCTTAGGATGCAGCCTCATCCCTGCAAGTCTCCTCTTCTGTAAAATGGAGATACTGACCTTTACCTCACTGGGCCCTTGGGAAGACCAAAGGACAGAGCTTCCAAAGCACAGCACAAAGTAGGCCCTTCATAACTGTAATTAATGTTGTATTTATACTGCATTTATCTTAGCAAGTTGCAAGTTGGCTAAATAACTAAATATGTTTAATAATCCAGGTTTTAGTGTTAAAGCAAGCTCCAGAGATCAATAGGTAGCATGTGTGTGTCTAGGCCTGTCTTCCTTTGGTGGTCACATTTCACCTGATAAATATATATGGAAAGATATCCTTCTTCTTCATTATGTATACTTTTTTTTGAGTTGGAGTCTCACTCCATTGCCCAGGCTGGAGTGCAGTGGCACGCTTCCGGCCACCGCAGCCTCGACCTGCTGGGCTCAGGCGATCCTTCCACCTCAGTCTTCCAAGTAGCTGGAACTACAGGCATGTGCTACCACGCCTGGCTAATTTTTGATTTATTGTTGAGATGAGGTGTCGCCAAGTTGCCTGGGCTGGTTTCGAACCCGTGGGCTCAATCCACTCACCTCGGCCTCCCAAAGTGCTGGGATGACAGACTGAGTCACTGAGCCTGGCATATGTATACTTTTCTTTTTTTTTTTTGAGTTGGAGTCTCACTCTTGTCCGGACTGGAGTGCAGTGGCCGCTCCCGGCCACCGCAGACTCGACCTCCTGGGCTCCGGCGATCCTTCCTCCTCAGCCTTCCAAGTGGCTGGAATTACAGGCGCGCGCCACCATGCCCGGCTAATTTTTGATTTATTGTAGAGATGAGGTCTCACCAAGTTGCCCAGGCGGGTCTCGAACCCACGGGCTCAGGCAATCCACTCACCTCAGCTTCCCAAGGCGCGGATTACAGGCTGAGCCACCGAGCCCGGCTTATGTATACTTTTCTTACTGAAAATTTTTCAAAGGATTTCTATAAATTTTAAGATTTTGAATTTTGTTTAAGACAAATTATTCCCTTTGTTTTTATGATTTTAAGTTTGCTGTGTTTGTAATTTTCAATGGACTAGTTGACTTCACGTTGCATTTTATAGACTTGCACTGTCCAATACAGTAGCCACTAGTCACACTGACTTTTTAAACTTAAGTAAATTAAAAGAAAACATCGCAGGAGAGTGAGGGAGTAAGAAGCTCCCCAGATTTTCTCCTTCATAACAGCAATGAAAACACTGGCAAAAATGATCAGAATCAATTTTTCAGAACTCTGGAAATTAACCAAAGGCTTGCATTAACCCAAGAAGTGTTTGCTCAAGAAAAATGGCTGAATCTCCATAAGAGGGAGTCCTTTTTCCATTCCCACCCCCATGCCCCAGGTTCTATGGTAGTCTTGAAAAGTACAGCGGGCAATTATGGTAAAAACCTGCAGCCTGTAAGTCCCTAGAGAGTGTAGCATATGGTTGGGGAGCTCCTTCAAAGCTCAATTTCCAGAAAGTTGTCAGTATTTGACTCTCTGGAAGATCTATTTCTCAAGGCTCTTTTTATTTGACCTGACTTGCAGCATTTCAAGTGTAAACAGACTTTTCCCTAGAGCTGTCTGAAAAAAAAAAAAATCAGAGGCAATTGTTGAACATCACAGCCACCTGAGGCATTGGATAAGAGCTGGGGCAAACAAAAGGCTAACCAAAAAGCTTAAAGGAAATTTTGGGGAATGAGATGTCCACAGGGGGCTTTGAAAAGCTCCAGTATATTCTTGAGATTTTAGAAAGCCATGTTCAAGCCCAGGGATTTGCACATTCTCAGGAAAGTCAAGATAAGGCCATAAGCGCCAACTTTGACTAACCTTTAGGCTCTGCACAAGAGCGAAGTGAAGGATAAGGCAGAGTTGCACACAGAGCAAAGACTGGGAAACTAGTTGGTTCCAGACATTTAAAGACATCATTAATTGACCACAAAGCAGATACTTCAGTGGCTACACACAGCAAAGAATACAGAATTTACAGGATTAGTTCAGAAAAGTTGCTAATCAAACAACAATAAAAGCAAAGAACAGTAACAGCAAATTAATCTGGGGAGAGAGGGGGAAATCTGACATCCCGAGTTCCTACATTCTGTTTGCAGGAGGACAGACCCTTGGATGCCCTTGGCTGATCCAGCTCTTCCCCCATTTTGCTTTTAATTCTCAGGCAGAATGAACCAAGACTATCACATCTTGAGATAAGGAGAAAATGTGTGGAATAACCCAGGCTGTGTCCCTCATTTTTCCTAGAACAGAATGTTCTACAACTCATGAGTTTAGCAAATTAATGATATACAGAGAATAAAACCGAGAGCAGAGTGGTTTCAGGGTTCCTCAGCAGGAATCTCACATGGGGAAAACACAGAGGAGACGCCATCTGACCTGGGCAGCTTTCTGAGCCTTGGGGCTTGGCATGATTTTAGGCTTTTGTTTATCCTTGCTGCTTATTTTTGAGTAGTAAATCTGCTTTGCCTGACTTGTATGGATGTTCTGTCTCACGAGACTAGACTTACAACCCTTGCAATATATTTATTTAAAATGTCCAGTTTTCAACAAAAATTACAAGATTATGCAAATTATGAAAAGATTATGCAAAAATGAAACATAGCCTTACCGAAAGGAGAAAAAAAGAAACCAATAGAAATTTTCCCTGAGGAAGCCCTGATGTTGGACTTAGTAGATTAAATTTTAAATTGTTTAGTTTAAATATGCACCAAGAGCTAAAGAAAATTATATACAAAGCATGAACAAAAACTATGAGACTAACTCACCAAAGAGACAAAATTAGCAAAGATAAAGAAATTACAAAAAGGAGTTTAAAAGTGCAATAATTTGAAATGAAATATCCACTAGATATTTGAGAAAAGAAGATTTGAGTACGCAGGATAAAGAATTCATACAATTAAAGATAGGTCAATGTATATTATTTAGTCTGATGAGAAGAAAGAAAAAAGAATGAAGGAAAATGAAAGAGTCTAAGATCGGCTGGATGCCATCCAGTGGACCAACATTAACACAAAACAACCTCAGAATGAAAAAAGAGAAAGGGCAGATAATGGACAAAATCTTACCAATTTTGATGAAAAACATCGCTTTAATATTCAAGAAGCTCAAAGAACTTCAAATAAGATAAACTCAAAGAAAGCTGTACCTAGGCACGCTATAATGAAACTGTTGAAAGAAATAAAAGCAAAGTGACTCATTGTATACAAGAGATACTTAATAAGATTAAGAGCAGATCTCCATCAGAACCCATGGAGGCTAGTAAAGAGTGGGAGGACATAGCTGAAATGCTAAAAGAAAAACACTGTCATCTAAGAATTCTATTCCAGCATAGCTATCCATCAAAAAGGAAGAAGGACTTAATACATTTCTAGATTAAAACAACTGAGAGAATTTGGTGTTAGCAGATCTGTTCTACAGAATATAAAAGGGAGTCCTTCAGGATGAAATTAGTAATGAAGTAATTAGTAATGAAATTAGTAATGAAGTTAGTGACTTGAATCCATATGAAGAAATTACAAGCACAGAACCTGATAAAGGTAACCCACACAGGTAAATATAAACCCCTTTTTCTATCTGATTTAAAAGATAACTGTACAAAGCAATATTTACAAATCTGTATTGATTGGCATGCAAGTGATAAAAATCTAATCTGTATGACAATAACTCAAAGGAACTACATAAAAGCAAGGTTTAAATTTTTTGTTTTGTTTTGTTTTGTTTTGTTGAGACAGGGTCTCACTCTGTCATCCAGGCTGGAGCATGATGGCATGATCATGGCTCACCACAGTCCCCATCTCCTGGGCTCAGAGTGATCCTTCTACCTTAGCCTTCTGAAAAGCTGGGGCTAGGGTATCAACAAGCCAGGCTACTTTTTTAAAAAAAATTTTTTTGTAGAGATGAGGTTGCTCAGGCTGGTCTTGAACTCCTGGGCTCAAGCAGTCCTCCTGCCTTGGCCTCCCAAAGTGCTGGGATTATAGGCATGCGCCCAACCTAGGTATACTATTGGAATTAAGTTGGTATTAATCCACACTAGATCATTATCTGTTCCAATGTTAGTTATAATCTCTGGGAAAATCTCTAAGAAAATAACTTAAAAAATATTAAAAGAAATGAAAAGGGAGTTGAAATGTCCCCATCTCTTCTGCCTACTAGTCTGCACAGAGCAGCTCTGTTGGAATTTTCCCAGCCACCTTTCCTTCATGTCTTTCTTACCTTATGCAGCTAGAAGCTTCTTCAGACTAGGGCGGATTGTGGAAGACTTATTTCTTTTCCAAGTCATATTCATTAATATATAACTAATCAAATATATTCATATATTCATTTATATAAAGGTGCTTAAGAAAAAATGTACAATACATGTTATGAATAAGCACACATATATGTATCTTTTAATATTTTAGTTTCAAAAAGGGCAAAATTTCCCTTTATTCCCATCCTTATTTTCTGATGTTTCTTTCCAAAGGGAAATTGTTACCAACAATTTCTTGTGAATCCTTCCAGAGAATTTTAATTCACATATCCTCTTCTATTGCATTCAGCTTAAAAAGCTATTTGCACAAACAAGTTCAGATGTTACACTAGTCTGCATCTTACCTCTTTCATAGAATACCATTTCTTTGTTAATTTTTGATATCTGCTCACATAGATTGACCTCATTCTGATTCTTTTTGGCCTCTGTGTAGATTTTCTACTGCACTGTGAATCATAATTTGCCACGTGCCTGTTGTATATGCAGATTGTTGTTTTCTGCTTTTTTAAAAACCTTCTAAAATTGACAAATAAAAATTGCATATACTAATTGAAATATGTAGACATTGTGAAAGGCTAAATGAGCTAATTAATACACACACCACCTCAATACTTATTTTTGTGGTGAGACGCTTAAAATCCATTCTATTTTGCGTTCTGTGTTTTGTTATTGCAGTGAATGTCATTATGCAGACACATTGGCAGGCTTTTGTGAGTGTATCTTAGGAGACATTCCTAGTTGAAAAGTTTCAGAGTCAAAGGCTGCACATAATTAGAATTTTTATGCTTTGCCATATTAATTTCTCAAAAGGATACTTGAAATCACATTTCTAGTAATAATATGTGAGAGTGCCTATTTTTTTTAATCCTCACGAGTATTTGGTATTATTAAGCTTTTCAGTTTATGTCAGTGGACAGATAGAAAATATTTTACTTTAATTGCATGCATTTATTTTTGAATTAGGTTGAGCATATTTTCAAACATTTTGACGAATTATATTTTTGTTTTTGTGAACTGTCTGTGGGTTTTTTTTTTCTACAAGCATTTTAATGAGCTGGTTGTCTATTTATGATTTAGTTGTAAGAGAAGAACCAGACTTTTCTGAGCTCCTAGTTACATTATTCAACCTTGGAGAGAATCCTTGATCTCTGTTGTCTTCCCTTCCTTCATCTGAGAAACAGAAGTGGATCATCACGCTTCATGGGGATTAGCAAGCCTCTTCAAAGCAGCAAAGGCTTCTGGTTGAGTTCTGCTTCTCTGCCTCCCTCTTTTGCTGCTGGCTGAGGACAGCACTGTGCTTTTAAGGGCTTATGTGATTAGATCAGGCCAATAGTGCCATGGGACAGAACAGAATATGCATCATATTTCCTTTTTTTTTGAGTTGGAGTGTCACTCTGTCACCCAGACTGGAGTGCAGTGGCCGCTCCCGGCCACCGCAGCCTCGACCTGCTGGGCTCCGGCGATCCTT
>CAUYQG010213635.1:0-24879 GCA_963574415.1 Tarsius wallacei | reverse complement strand
GAGGTATCTCATAGTGGCAATCAAGCTTGCCTAGAGTAAAGGAAATTTACAAGACCTAAGACATCATGCATTGGGCAAGGACTGTAAAAGTCATGAAACTTGTAATTACAAAAGTTATGACCATGCAGAGGGGGAGCAGGTGGGGGTTTGATCTTCCAGTAAATTGGGCACTATCTACAGGGAAGCCAAGAATCCCCAGAAGCCACCCACTGGGAATGCCTAGGAGATAAGGGAGGTGCACCCTCCACTAGCTCTAAGGAATGTCGTTTAGGGAAGGTGCAGGAGAATTAGAATCCTTGTCATGCCCTTCTCTAGGGGCTATGATAATGTGGGCGAACATTAATGGGTCTCTGTGTCACAGGTTCTCCAAGACACCCACAGGCGGTCGATAAGGAAGTCACGGCAGTCACGTGCAACATCTCCAAGAGAAGGATTTAAGTCAGGACTCTGGGGGGCTACGACGCCACACTCACCTAGAGGTGAGTGTTTGTGGGGGGTGAACTTTTCATAAATAAATCTTTTCTTTTCTCACCTCTGTGTGTCGCAATTCTTTGCATCTACTCGGATCTCTGGGTTGCCAGCACACACCTCTGGTTTGCCAGTCCTGGCAGTGCTGCATGCTGCGCCTCTCCACCCTCACTCTGTGCCTCTCCACCCTCACTCTGTCCTTTGGTACCCTAACAAGGCGTGGTGGCACACGCCTGTCATTCCAGCTATTTGGAAGGCTGAGGTAGAAGGATCAGCTGAGCCCAGCAAGTTGAGGTTGAGGCTGAGTGAGATTCCAACTCAAAAAAAAAAAGAGTAAAGATGGTGAAGACAGGGCCAGGCAGTGGCTCAGGCCTGTAATCCCAGCACTTTGGAAGGCAGAGGTGAGAGGTTTGCCTGAGCCAAGGAGTTTGAGACCAGCCTGGGCAACATGCGAGATGTCTCAAGAATAAATCAAAAAAAATTAACCAGGCGTAATGGTGTGCATGTGGTTCCAACTACTTTGAAGACTGAGGCAAAAGGATCACCTGAGCCCAGCAAGTCAAGACTTCAGTAGCCGTGATTGTGCCACTGCACTCCAACCTGGGTGACAAAGTGAGATTCCAACTCAAAAAACATTACCTGAGGCGTACTTCCCGACAATGTTGGCTCATGGAATGAGCTATATACAGTACCTGTTCATCATTACTATTATTATTATTATTATTATTATTATTGCCACAGTCAAGAAAGCCTCTCAGCAACCTATTTTTACATATGCTAGAAATACAGATGTTTATATTTCAGAACTCATAAATCACACAAGCAATATGACATAATCGCCTGCCAAGTTTCTAATGCAAATTCTCACCATTTGAAGCAAAACATAAAACCAAACCTAAATTAACTGTAATACAGTATTTCTCCCTGTCTTAAATTTTAATATACGGAAGCAAAGATGAATTACTATATACATTCTAAGAGCCTCTTTAAATGTTTAGAATACAGAATACCTTTCATGAAATCTTCTTTATTAAAATGTACATTCTTCTCCAAAAACTGAGTAAATTCAGTATGGAAGATCCTTACCAGTTTTTGTTGTTGTTCGTTTGTTTGTTTGTATTTTGAGTCAGGGTCTCACTCTGTTGCCCAGGCTAGAGTGCAGTGGCACGAATGGGCTTGCCACAACCTCAACCTCCCGGGCTCAGATGATCCTTCCATCTCAGCCTCCCGAGTAGCTGGGACTACCGGTGTGTGCCACCACACCCAGCTAACTTTTTAATTTTTTGCAGAGATGAAATCTCACTATATTGCCCAGGCTGGAACCACTGGTTTTTAATCAATGTGAATCAACACTAAAAAAATTATGTACACACAATTGTTGGAATGTTTGTAACAGCTTGGGTACTTCCTAAGATACCCCAACATGTTCCCACCTCATAGTCTTTGCACTTACTGTTCTCCAACTTAAATACTACTTACAGGAGAGGAAAAAAGCACTTTTTCCTCTACTCTTTTAGGTTCGGTACATGCAGCCCTGCAAATTAAACTAGGACAGATTAACAGGAACAAAGACACATACATTTTACTTAACGTTAATATCTTTACATGGGGAGGAACCCCATAGAAAAGTGAAAACTCAAAGAAGCAGTTAGGCCTGAAGACTAATATACCATTTTGACAAAGAGCAATAAATTGCGGAAAAGTCACATGACAAAGGAAAGGGAGTCTGGGCTTCTGAGATCAGTAAGTTGTGAGAAGGTAAATATATGGAGGAAACTTGAAAAGGTAAAGGTTAATTCAGTAACGTTTGTTTATGCAGATGTCAGTGCTGTCTCTAGTGTCTCTCCAGTGTTGAGTCCTCCCCTTCCACATATAGACATATCACTATCTGTACGGGGGGGTTTCCAAAACCTGGAATTATCTTTTAGATTCTTTATAGTACAGGATTCCCCCATGAGGGAAGTGTTCTAGGAACTCAGAGGCATCAGTGTACTAGCTAGCATTGTTGTGAAAGGTTGTGTTTGGCTTCAGCGACTTTGTGTGTGTGTGTGTGTGTGTGTGTGTGTAGATTCTTTCAAGTGTTGGCCCATTTCATGAAGGGTGATTTACATGTGCACCTGCCCAACTGCACTGAGTGTTCAGCAGTTTTTAACCAAAAACTGGCATGACCCCCATGCCCCATCCTCCCAATTCACCCAATCTCGCCCTGAGCGATGTTTTTTGGTTTCTCCAGATGAAAAAAGTCCTCAAAGGGAAAGGTTTTGCTGATGTGGAAGAGGCAAAACAAAAAAAGCACCAAAAGGCATCAAAATTGACACTTTAAAAACTGTTTTGAGCAGTGGAAAAAGCATCTTCGTAGGTGTATTGCATCAAATGGAGAGCACTTTGAAGGTGACTGAAGTTTAAACAGGTAGAAATAAATACACAGATTTTTAATGAATAAATTCCGGGGTTTTTTGGATCCCCCTTATATATTGATTTTTCTCTCTGCCACAACAGAGTATCTGTGGACTGAAGTTTAAACAGGTAGAAATAAATACACAGATTTTTAATGAATAAATTCCGGGGTTTTTTGGATCCCCCTTATATATTGATTTTTCTCTCTGCCACAACAGAGTATCTGTGAGATTAGGGAGTTGTCCTTTTTTTAAGGTTGTATCTCAGTGCTTGACATAGAGTTGGTGCTCAGTAAATGTACTAAATAGATAAATGAGTTTTTGTGTTACATCAATGTTTTCTTACAATTAGAATTCCTGTGATGTTGATGGTTTATTAGTTTATTTTTGTTAGCTGCCATTTTTCAATAGCACCAGTATTTCTTCACTACATGGTTACAGTGTTGTATTTATCTATTTATTTTATTTTATTTTTTGAGTTGGAGTCTCACTCTGTCACCCAGGCTGGAGTGCAAGTGGCACGCTCACTGCCACCACAGCTTCGACCTGTTGGGCTCTGGCGATCCTTCTGCCTCAGCCTTCCAAGTAGCTGGAACTACAGGCGTGCGCTACCACACCCGGTTAACTTTTGATTTATTTTAGAGATGATGTCTCGCCAAGTTGCCAGGGCTGGTCTTGAACCCATGGGCTCAGACAATCTTCTCGCTCAGCCTCCCAAAGTGCTGGGATTACAGGCTGAGCCACGGAAGCCAGCCTGTATTTATTTTTAAAAGTAAAATAAACAACATAGTCTTTTGCTGCATAAACCTATAGTATGAAGTATAATAATAAAAAAATGCCTAACTGACAGGAAACAGCAGTTAATAATTTTAAAAAAAAATTTGTGAGTCTGGCTGAATGGGTTCCACAACCCTACACAGAGTTCTACAGAAACAGCTTTTCATCACACACTGTCAAATTTTGTGGCCAAAAAGTCATATCTTTAAAAACTTTGTAGAATTTGTGTATTTGATTTGTTTTTTTTGTTTTTGAGTTGGAGTCTCACTCTGTTGCCCAGGCTGGAGTGTAGTGGCACTACCATGGCTACTGCAGCCTCAACCTCCTGGGCTCAGGGGGATCCTTCCATCTCAGCCTTCCAAGTAGCTGAGACTGCAAGCAGACACCATTATACCTGGCTAATTTTTTCAAATTTACTGAAGAAACAAATCTCGCCATGTTGTCCAGGGTAGTCTCAACTCCTGGGCTCAGACAATCCACTCAGCTCTTCCTCCCCAAAGTGCTGAGATTATAGCCCAGCTGACTTGTTTTTTAAACACGTAAAATCAGGAGAGACTTTAAAGCAGGGAAGTGGGAAGGAGGATGCTTTATTTACGTCTCTGTAATCATGTAACCTAATTAATGCTCCCATTGAAATGGCTTCACTAAGCTGAAATCACAATTTCACCAATGTCAACATTCCAGCAGCAGCAATATTTGCCCATCAAGTGCAACAATTTCTTACAGTTAATCTCCTGTCCACCCACACAAGTGATCGTACAACCATTAAAGAAGAGGATTGCTTATCTGGATTACTGCATCAGGTCTCCCTTATTTATTTTTGTTCATCTCTATGGTATATATTCACATCACATTTTCTTTAAGTACTGTATTATAGTTGAAGCAGCAATTTGACCAATCAATAAATAATTATTTATTGATATCTGCCAACCAATCTTTCCCTACTTCACTACTTCCAACCTAACTTTGGGCTGGAAATGCCAAATAGTAAAGCATATGTCCACAATTGCACAGCTTCAGTTGCCCTAAACAGATTTATACATCCATTAAACAATATGTGTGTAAAGAACTTATAATGGCATTAGGTTTAATGCTAAGATATAAAATGCAGTCCACAGCATAATCTCAAAAGTGCATTAAAAAATGTCATAATAAAACAGACATTTGTGGGTGGCAGGATTATGTGTATTTTTTCTAAGTGTCCTACAATGAATGAATTCTTCCCCAATTCTATATCTAACTCACACATAATTTTTAAAGAAATGACTCCCTCAAACATTTTCAAGCCCTAAACTTCTGTTCCTAAGGGTTATATTTACTATGAAAAAATACAGAGAAGATTGCTTTTATAAGGGTACAATATTTTTAAGTTTCAAGGTTTATAAACAACTGCCAATGGAAATACAGATATCCCTCAATTTTTTTTTTTTTTTTTTTTGAGTTGGAGTCTCACTCTGTCACCCAGGCTGGAGTGCAGTGGCACACTCACAGCCACCCCAGTGTCGACTTGCTGGCCTCCAGCAATCCTTCCACCTCAGCCTTCCAAGCAGCAGGAACTATAGGCGCACGCTACCACACCCAGCTAATTTTTATTTATTGTAGAGACGAGGTCTCGCCAAGTTGCCTGGGCTGCTCTCAGGCAATTGTCTTGCTCAGGCAATCCACTCGCCTCAGCCTCCCAAGGTGCTGGGATTACAGGTTGAGCCACCGAACCTGGCCCAAGATATCCCTGTATTTTTTAACTCATTCTACAATCTGTGAATCCTCTAAGCATTGTCCCTTACACCAGCATTGGCAAAATCCAATCATTTTCATTTGAATATAAAGAAAATACAGAGGCATGCTTAACTAAAAGGTTAACAGTTCCTTTGTGGGCAATGCCTAGCCACAGTTGAGACATCCTAAGGTTCAAACAGAAAAATGCTAAGCTTAACATTAAGTCTCTAATCACTAAGCCTAAGTCATATGAATAAACTTCAACTCTCTTCAAAGCACTTAGACAATCGACAGCATCCATACTGATATTTTAGTAATAAAATGAAAAACAAGTTTCAATTCTAAAACTTCATCCATCATGCCTGTTTTCACATTGTAAAACAAATACTTTACAACAATAAGTTTACAACAGGAGCATAGCAACAATGCCCCTTTCTTCAATCCACAAGCCTTGTATAAGCGTTCCCCATTTGCTTACATTCTGCAAATAACTACTTTACGTGCCAGGAGTGCACTGGGCTTAAGTTGTCAAAAAAAATCATACTTTAAGTGTAATTGGCTGAAGAATTATGGGCACACACACAAGCAGCCTTCCAAAACGGGGGGGTGGGGGGGTGGGGTGGAAGCTTAACCCCAGTGTTTCTAGAAACTCAGAAACAGTTAAGTACAATTCCTTACAATATGTACATGTCTACATACCCATACATACAAAATAACAACAACAACAAAAGTATAGTAATGGCATGTCTATCTCCCTTCCTTTTAGTTTGCAGCCGACAGTTCAAACAGTGCTCAGTGTCATGTTCCCTGGGCCCCAAAGGGTCCTTCTATTCCTACCTCAACAGTGCCCATAACTAAAAAAAAGACAAACTGATCACTGGGCCCTGAATCATCTCATATTATTCTTCGACAGTGAGTATGTAGATATGCCTGGTTATTCTACTTACCCTAACCCCAAAAAAGACTGTTGCCCAGATCAGGCCATGCCTTCTTCAAATGGGCCAGATGTTCTTAAGACTCCTGGCCCAATATTTAACTGATAGCAATAATCTAACACTAGTACACATTAAAATGGATGCAGCAACATGGAACAGAAAAAGGAAGAATCAAGGTGAGGAAGAGGGAGACTAGAAGTCATAGGACAGGGATTGAGCTTTTGATCCTTAATATTCCTGTGATTTGGGACAACTCAACAACTCCTGATCCTACTTTCTTCATCTGTAAAATGAAGGTGCATAGGAGGTCTGAAGCAGGTCTTATGATCTTACCTGACCCGAAAACTATGATTTTCTTATTGCTGACCCTCCCAGAGCTGTGCTATTCAATATGGCAGCCACTAGCCACCACGTGCTACTGAGTACTTGACATGCAATTGGTCTCAATTCAAATGTGCTCTATGTGAAAATTTTGAAGCTATAATATGAAAAATATATATATTTCATGAATAGCTTTTATTTTGAGCACATGTTGAAATAACACTTTGAATTTACTGACATTAAAATTAATTTTATCTGGATTTTTTTTAACATTTTTATGTGGCTAATTGAAAATGTTAAATTAGATCTAATGGTTCCCTTATATAGTGCTGCTGGAGAGCCAAGCCTGGGCATAAGTGAAGACAGAGGAATTCTGAGATGGAATGAGCCCAGGAAAGCACTTGAATGCTCTTGAATGACCACTCCCAGCACTTGAATGACCATTCCCAGTGACCATTCCCAGCTCTTCACTTTCAAGACTTGGAGCTTACCATTTCTATGTCATGTATAAATGACCATTTCTACGTCATGTATAAATGACCATCCGAGCATGGTGGCTCATGCCTATAATCCCAACACTTTGGGAGGTAAAGGCGAGAGGATTGCCTGAGTCCAGGGGTTCAAGACCAGCCTGGGCAACTTGACAAGACCTCATCTCTACAATTAAAAAAGAAATTAGCCGGACATGGTGGTGCATGCCTGTAGTTCCAGTTACTTGGAAGGCTGAGGCCGAAGATCATCTGAGTTCAGCAGGTTAAAGCTACAGTAGCCATGAGCATGCCACTGCACTCCAATCTGAGTAAAACAGTGAGAATCTGACTCAAAAAATAAATAAATACATACATAAATAAAGCCAGGCTTTCTTGTATTTTACGTACCAACAATAAAGTAATAGCATTTACCATTGGGCCTAAAAATCAGCAATATATCTCTTCATTTACTCAAGGGCTGAATCTTTTTTTTTTTTCTTGCATTGGAGCCTCACTGTCGCCAAGGCTGGAATGCAGTAGCCTGTTCATGGCCACCGCACCCTCTACCTGCTGGGCTCAGGCGATCCTTTCACCTCAGCCTTCCAAGTAGCTGGAACTTTTTCAATTTGATGATCTTAAACAAAGGCATACACCTATCTGCCTACAAAATCAATGATAGATTATTAAATGTCAGAAAAAGCAAGCAACAGTCCCTAACTCTGCAATCCAGAGCCAGCAAAGACCACCCATTTCAGATTGGGCTTGAAGCGTAGCCAGTTATGATGGCTCAAACATTCTTCTATACATGAAAGTAGAACAGAATTAATAATAAAATATATGTTCTTTTGGGAAAATGTTATTAAAGTTCTCAAACTGTGTAAACGAGATGACTATTAGAAAATGATGCAGGAAATGAAGATATTTTTAAATTTTCAAATTCTAATATAATTAAAACAAATTTTCAAACTTGCCTATATGATGTACATTACTACCGACTCTCTTTTTATGGGAGAAAAAAGTATAATTTTAAAATATGACCAGTGAAATATGAAAGAAATATATAGTCAAACACATGACTACTTTCTGATTTTCATCAACTATTTGAGACATGCACAAATTGCCATGTGTTTTTCTGAAGGCAGTATCTCGAAGTGGTGAAATAAAACATTTTTTTGATAGACATTTCAAAATTTTTAAAAAAGTAATGCCAAATTTAAAAATTATTAAGCTTGAACTACTCTTTTGATTACTTGTAAAGAAACAAAGCCAGACATGGTGGTTCACACCTGTAATCCTAGCACCTTGGGATGCTGAGGCAGGAGGATCACTTGAGCCCAGGAGTTCCAGGCTGCGGTGAGTCGTGACCATGTCACTGTACTCCAGCCTGGGTGACAGGGTGAGACAAAACACACACACACACACACACACACACACACACACACACACAAAACAAAGAGTTTAAAAAGAAATAAGTTAGAAAATAAAACCAAGAGCAGTTTTAAAAAATATGATATTTTACATATTTCCTTAAGATAAAACCATGTGCAAAGTGTCAAATTATTGGGACATACTTTAAATAAATCTTTAGGTACAGATAAAATGCATACTACACTCACTAATGATTATATCAAGCCTGCTCAGAACTATAGGTTTTTCCCACATCCTTATTTCACTATATTTTCTGGTACATAACTTCATTTGATCACTTTTTTAGAGTAATTGAAATGAATAAGAAAAGATGAGTAATTAAAATACATTTTAAAGCGGCAGTCCCATTCTTACTGATATAAATATATTAAGATTAATTTTCCTCTTTTCCATAGATCTTTCCACTCTGTTTGAATAACACAGGGAAGCATGAACAGATCTGAAAAGTTGTTTAGCAACACAGGAAGGAGTGACAGGCAGACCTAGCTCAAAAGAGGTTCTCAGTATCATGCTCTTATACAAACCTCAAAGCTTGTTTTGTCTGCTATTCCCTTCAAAGAACAAACGCAACAACAAAATTGCTTTGGGGAAGTCTCTAGATCAAATGAAAGATAGTTTACCAACAGGGAGAGTAAACTGACACTGCCATTACTATCCACACAGAGCCATAGAAATTATCACTTTTTTCCATCACTCTGGTTGGAAGGATTTCCCAGGAATACAAGTCTGAACCATCTTGGCTTCCCTCAGCCAGAATGAAGGTTCAGCTCTTGGGTGTTCAGACCATAAAAATGAAAAAGCATTCCCTACCTACCTCCTTATCTATTACTCCACAGAGATGTGCTTCCTATGTGGTTAGCTAACAAATAAGAAAAAGTGGGCAAATCCCAAAAACCTCCTTTAATTGCTCATGGAGAATCCTTGTTCTGGTTCAGAATGTTGGTCTATCCATTTTCCTCTATAGCCTGGTATGGTATGATACTTCCTCTACATCCCAGGATGCTAGTTGTCATCCAATATTCTACCTCTCCTTTATCCTTAAGAAAAAAATCTTTATCTCCTTTTTTTGAGCCAGGGCCTCACTCTGTTGCCCAGGTTAGAGTGCAACCTTGACCTGTTGGGCTCAGGTGATCCTTTCACCTCAGTTTTCCAGGTAGCTGGAACTACAGGCATGCACCACCATGTCCAGCTAATTTTTCTTGGTTTATTGTGGAGACAAGGTCTTGCCCAGTTGCCCAGGCTGGTCTCAAAGCGCTGGACTCAGGCAATCCTTTCACCTCTGTCTCCCTAAGTGCTATGATTAGAGGCGTGAGTCACCACACTCACCCTGAGAATCCTTATCCTTAAGAAGGATCTTTATCCTTAAGAAGAGAATCTTAAGGATAAAGGAGAGATCTTTATCCTTAAGACGATAATCTGGAATGTATTCCTGGTGGCAATACTCCCAACTCCAGCCTCCCTTGCAGCTAGGTGTCACCATCTGGTCAGTGAGATTAAGCAGGCATTGAAAAGGTCTTCTGCAAAAGCTCCTAAACCAGCTGAACCATAGTCATTATGACTATCCTCATTGTAGGAATTATTTATTTTACTTTTTTTTTTACTATTGTGGAGACAAGGTCTTGCCCAGTTGCCCAGGCTGGAGGGCAGTGACACAATCATGGCTCATTACAGTCTCAAACTCCTGTGCTTAAGCGATCCTTCTGCCTCAGTCTCCCAAGTAGCTGGGAGTACAGACACACACCACCACACCTGGGTAATGATTTTTTATTTTTTGCAGAGGTGAAGTCTTGATATATAGACTCTCATCCTTGAAGCTTAGTTCAAATGCTGCCTGCCTTCTCTATCAAGACTTTGTAACATCTACTATTGCAGCCTTTAGCACACTACACTTAATTGTTTCTGTATCTTTCTTCCCCCATTAGGCTACGAAATTCCTCAAAGCACAGACTAAGTTACCTCTGTTTACTCAGAACCACCTGGATTCTAGAGCTCCTGTCATAACAAACACAGAAGCCATTCAGTACATGTTCATAAAATCAATGATGATTTTTAAAATTCAAAATGAAAGAAACAGCCGGGCTCGGTGGCTCAGCCTGTAATCCCGCGCCTTTGGGAGGCTGAGGTGAGTGGATTGCCTGAGCCCGCGGGTTCAAGACCCGCCTGGGCAAGCGAGACCTCATCTCTACAATAAATCAAAAAAAATCAGCCGGGCATGGTAGTGCGCGCCTGTAGTTCCAGCTACTTGGAAGGCTGAGGCGGAAGGATCACCGGAGCCCAGCAGGTCGAGGCTGCGGTGGCCGGGAGTGGCCACTGCACTCCAGTCTGGGCAACAGAGTGAGACTCCAACTCAAAAAAAACAAAAAATAAGAAAAAAATGAAAGAAACAGGGAGACAGCAAATTAATAGTAAAAAATTTGTAACTCCAAATCAGTGTCAACATCACACAAGCCAATCAAAAATGCCCTGAGAAAATCTGAAGTAGAAACCGAAGTAGTATGGGCAAACACATATTCCAAATAGCCAGTTAAACATCCTGCATTAAACCTTCTCCTCCTCTGCTAACAGAAGAATTACGAGCTTGGGCTTGGGTTTGGTTTTCATGTGTTCAGCCTCTAATATGAATGAGAAAATGAGTAATAAAATCAACATGTCAGACTTCCTCATAAGTTAAACAATGTAACATGAGATAATAAACTCTTAGAATAATATTTCACCCAATGTCTTTTTTCTCCATCAAAAAGATTTACATTCATGTTTTCTTTTCTCATCAGCTACTTATTAAACAATAAATACAACTAAAAGCATATGCACATAAGACATGCTCTCAATAAACTGAACACTTCCATCTATGTCCTTACAACACAACCCAGAAAATTTACAATGATAAAAATTTAACCTTTGAGTACAGCTCACAAAAGTCAAGTGAAATACTCAAATAGCAAACACAGACAAAGAAAGGAACTGCCAGAAAACCAGGTAGGTCTGTCTTCTATCTTGTTTAATTAAGTATATCCCCTCTGCCACCACAACGTTCATTATGTTGGTCCCGGAAGACAGCTCTAATGGCGATGCTGATAAATTACTAAGTCTTAAGGCCATCTCTGTCCAACAGCCTTCACGTGTACTCTATCTCAGTCAGTCACATGGCAACCCTATCATCACCTGGAAATCTTCCAACTTCCCTCAAGAATTCTCTCCTCTCATATTTCACTGAACAAGTAGGAAGTAATTCCAAAGTCCTTCACAATTCTTCAACTAGCAGCAAAACGTAAGTTATCTTCACATTCAGACATCCTCCGAGTTAGCCAACTACCCTCACAATGCCCCACAAAACAACTATAGGATTTTAAAATTTGTTTTACTTTTACTGGATTTAAATGTTCTGGATTATGTGGTATAAAAGGATTTAACACTTGATACAAAATATTAAAAACAAACCTGAGAAAACACTTGCAAGACACAAGGCTAATCATAATGATCTCAATTAGATTTTCAATGCCTATAAAGTGAGCGGTATGTAGTTGAAATTGGCTTCAAGTCCTTGAACTTAAAAGGTACAATTCTTTCAGAGAATAGAGGAAAGAGAATTCACTATTTTTTAAATAGCCAAATTTATATTAGCTAAAAAAAAATGTCAAAAAAAAGCAGCAACCTGAAAAAAGAAAATGACAAATTCTAATTTTAATAGCCACTCAATTTAATTCTAATACATCCCAACCTTTTTTTTTCTTAACTTTCTCAGAGACAGAGTCTGACTATGTTGTTCAGGCTGGCTTTGAATTGCTGAACTCAAGAGATCCTCTTCTGCTTCAACCTCCTGAATACCTGGGACTGTATGCATACGCCACTGCACCCAGTTACCAGCTACCAATACACAACTCTACCATCTTATAGGCACCTTTGACTAAAAGTATCTCAATCAGTTAGGCAAAGGATGAAATATTTCAAAAATGAGGCATTTTTTGCTGGGCCAAATGAATCTCTGAAATACAGCCCTAGATGACTGAACATTATTAAGTTATTGACAGCATTTATGAAACCTTTTCACAGTTTTCTAGAAAAAGGTGAAAAAACAAATCTTATTTAAAAGGTTTTAATTTTCTTTCTATGCTTGTTCACAATTTCTTAAACATAAGAGAAGGTCCCATACCTGTTCAGAATCAAACATGTAATTCTTTATCACCAAATATAGCATTTCTAGAGTACTCATTGATAATAACAAATATTCAGTAAATCTAGAAGGCACTGTGATAAGTGACAAAACACTATTGTACAGAAAATAGTGTGTGATCACCATCAATGTTAACTTCTCTTCCCCACTCATTTTTAATATCTATCTGAAGTAGATCCTGTCTCCGATCATTATTTTACATCATATTATCAGAGACCTTCTTTGATAATATTATATATCACACCCATAACACACTTCCTTCCACACAGCATGCCTGGTACCTCTTATCCAACTTAATACTTTCCAAGTCACCTACTACCTACTATTCTACCTTCCTGGGATCAAGGACCTCAAAAATATTTGTAAAATGAAGGAAATAATTTTCCTTTTCTGGTTGTACTCATAAGAATCTAGGTTTCTCTGTGTGTGAAAATAAGCCAGTAACTTTTCTACAGAAATTTGATTTTAATTTTAAATTGGTATTTAATTAACTACACGTCTGTGGATAAATTATTCTTAGAATGATCAGTCTGCATATTTTCGCATTTCTAAGCGTACTTTTCACTTATATCCTCAAACTAATAAACTGCAATGGCAAAACTAAATGTTTTAAAGAAATCATAATAAACAATTAAGAGCATCAAGATGGGGGAATATCTACCATGAAATATGCTTCCCATATGATGGGTTTTAATATTAGTCTCTGAAGACTTAAGATTTTAAGAACTTTGCACCAGTTTTATTTATTTATTTTTGAGTCAGAGTCTCATTCTGTCACCCAGGCTGGAGTGCAGTGGCACGTTCACGACCACCGCAGCCTTGACCTGCTGGGTTCAGGCAATCCTTCCACCTCAGCCTTCCAAATAGCTGAACTATAGGCATAGGCCACCAGGCACGGCTAATTTTTTTGATTTATTGTAGAAATGAGGTCTCGCCATGTTGCCCAGGCTGATCTCAAACCTGTGGACTCAGGTAATCCTCTTGGCTCCACTTTCCAAAGTGCTGGGATTACAGGCGTGAGCCACTGTGCCTGGCTGTTTTAAAAGCTCAGTCTTCAAAGTAGATGAAGATGTTTTTAAGAAGATAAAAAAACCAACAAATATGGTTAAGAAATAGTGTCTATCATCAGGTGTGCCTATCAATTCAATTGCAAACAAGATAACTGAGTAATTATATGCATAAAAACAATGTAATTATGCACTTGAAAACTCATCCGATAGCAGGAATAGATAAAAAGTCCTCTTTTAGATTAATTAAAACTCAATGGGTAATATCAGTTTCTTTATTTTCTATTACAAATAAAATTTATGTTGCCTCACTTATTTTACTGTAAAATAACAATCAAGCATGCACAGACAAAGAAAAACTAAACAAATGAGTTTGTGGTAACTGAGAGTAAGAGGGTTGGTCTAAAACACAAAAATGTATCTCAAGGGTAGGATTAAACCTTCTTGTTTTTCTTCCTGTAAAATGTCTCCAGGGGGGTCAAAATATATTTCAGTTATTAAAGCTTTGAAATTTAGCAAAGCAACAAGAGTAATAATGCACTTCTTCACTTAAGACAAATGACTTTTTTTCTACAACAGATTTCTTATTCTCCTAAGTATCCTTTAAAGCTAAAAAGCAATTTATCAGTCTCTATCATCTAGTATGTCTTACATTTTTCAAGGAAGAGAATATGTGGCTTTCTCTGGAAGCTGATTGAGTGAGTGCCCAGAACAAATTATTATTTTAGAAAAAGAATCAGGTGAAGAACAATTGCTATCAACAAAATCACAAAAAACACAAAAAAGTAACCATTTTTCTCATCTCAAAATCCTCTGAACTTGGAAGAAAAAAGAGAGGGCCCTTCTGAAAATTAGGAAATACAAAAGTTGCTTTGAGTCCACCACTCGTAAGACCTTTGATCAGGAACCGTTCATTTACAAACCAGCTTATTCTTTTCCCTTTTCCAAAATGTTTGTCTTATTTATACCTTATCCCTGCTTATCAACTCTCCCCAGGTGGTTCTGAGACCACCTTATTCACTTCGCACCGTATCTAGTCTGAGCAGGATGTTTATTTCAAACATGGTTTCTGTCGTTATATCCTCCCCCTTGAACCCACTTCGTTGTCTTCTTTTGGTTGAGCAAGACAATTAAATATGTATATAAATGTATATATAAATGCATAAGCTGATTAACAAAAAGTCACATAGATTCTTTGGGACTCAGCTTCTTAATTCTTCTATGTGTTAAAAATAATTTAAACACAGTATCACCAGCTTCTTATACTCAAAGCTTTCAAATATTCTATTCTTAGCCTGATTTTGAAACTGAGATTGAAAACCTTTTAATGAGCTGCTTTTTTAATGTAAAAATGTGATCACCGTAATATGGTTGGTTATATAAATTCGTTTTCTTTTGAAACTGACTTCTCTGAGAAATGCTGCATTCTCAAGCAGTCTGTTTTTTGGTTTTCTTGTTCTTGAGTGAACATCACCTCAAGTTTCCATTCTAGAACCAAAATTCTTTTGCTGGTATTTGAAATCTTCCATTATTGCCCAGATTGGCAAAGCCTGTTTATTCATTTTTCTAGAAAAGGTTTTGCTGAAAACTAAACGAAGCTTGTTCACAGCTCCTTGGACATAGCTGATAGCCACCTAATAGCTGAGTTAATAATCGAACCAGTGTATAAACTTGCTCAATATTAGACGTGTGGCAAGCTGCCAGAGTTCACAACATTAAAAACAGGTCCTTCCCATTTGTGTAGAAACTGCTTATGCTTTTTACACATTTCTGTACTGTCTTAAATTTTTCAGTGAGCGTGGATTACTTTAACATTTTTCAAAAACCCAAAAGAAACATAAAATACATATTTTATATAAACACAAAATTTCATTTCATATAAAATGAAATTGCATAACATGTATTCTAAACATTTTATTGGCAATATGTGCTTTAAAATTTAAGTCAAATTTAGAGCACAAATTGCCAACTTTCTGCAATGGTCTTAAATTGGCCAACAAGTGAACTAATGTGTCAATAAGTGAAACCTCGTATAATCATTTTAAACTTTCAACTATGTGTGAGACTTAAATATGTCCATTTTACATCATCATCATATAGTAGTAACTGACACTTAGTGCTTCTACTGTGCCATCAAAGTTACATATATATCAACTCATATACTGTTTCACGCATTTTACATATCTATTCATTCAATCCTCAATAACTAGAAACAATCTTATCCCATTTTACAAAGGAAAAAACAGAGGCATAGAAGCTTGCCCATGGTCAACAGCTCAAAAGGGACAAGGCCAGGATTTATGCCCATGTCTTCTTGCCCTGGTCTTGATTAGGGTACAATGCTGCCTTCTCTACACACCTAAAAAACACTCAATGACTCTGTTACTGGCCGAACATCACACCTGGCCTCAAAATCAACATTGTAACTGCAAGAACAATTCCAGTTCTTTCAACAGAGCTGGGCTTTTAAAAGCTTCTAATCTTCCCCATTTCAACTAGTATTTTCTTTTATAAGGTTCTATAATTTGAGCAATGTACAAGCTAAATCTGTATTGTTTGTTTCTTCAAAAATGTAGCCACACAAAATAAATCTAAATGAAATGGCCTCTTAGCTTCCAATTGCAGCTAAGATTTAACCCGTGTGAACCTGTCTTTGGTAGCCCTCTGTGAATAGTCAGCTAGCTGATCTATTAAGCATCACTTTTTCATTAAACTATTAATTGATGAACATGGTCCAGGTTGTTTTTTAAAAAAACAAATGACTTTTTATTCCTAGAGCAATCATTCTAATCCAGTTTTTGATGAATTTCTACTTCTAAAGAGGTACCAGTAAAGCATATCTCTTAACCAAGATTAATCTGAAAAGGAAAATCCGCCAAACTTTTTTTCCAAGAAAAATACTTGTATCCTCGCAGAAACGGTTATTTCTTAAGTGATCCACATTTAACTGAAGAAACAGTTACATAACACATTCCCCTTCACTAAGGTTTTCCTTTGCAAAATCGATTTGAAACAGGTAAGGTGTGCTTTTCTTTTCATAACAACAAAAAAGAGACATACGTGTTATTGCTTAAACTCGCAACTCATTCAGGGAGTGTGCTCATTCCTTCCCCTCGTCTTCCCAGCCTCCACCTTCTGTCTTTCCTCACCCACTCACGAGGGTGTATTTGTATATACTGGCTATGAGAATAGCAGGGTGACAGCATTTCTAAGGCTTTGCTGAAGATGGCATTTAGCATCAATTCCCACTCTGTACATTTGTACCTGGGGTCCCACCGTGAAAAGGAGAACATTTTTGTTTCTGCTTTCTTCAGCCCTTTTCTGTCTGTAAAGCCAACCTCCTCTGCACAACTTATTGGAACACTTATTTTATGGAATAAAGTGCTGCCCAAATCTAGAATCACGACACAGCCAATTGAGATATTTAGAGTAAAAAAAAGGAGGGGGGGTGGATTTCATAGTCGAATAGAACAGAAAGAGTAGAGGAACTTCCCCCCAAAAAAGTAAAAAAAAAATATGATTTTCCCTCCCCTCCAGCCCAGTTAATCCCTTTTTTCATATGTCCTCCCTGTCAAGATGCTGCTGAAGAAGATACCACATCAGAGCTCACTCATCCTGCTTTCAACCCCTTACCTTCGGCTCCTTATTTCTAATCTCCTACTCTTCTCCAGCGAGTACCCTGCACCAGCATCATGAATCTGCATTCAGAATGTTTTGTTTATTATAAATAAGTCTGTGTCTTCCCCACATGACTGGTAGCTGCATGAAGGAAGACTTTTGTTCACCACAGACAGTACCTTCAGAGCTGAGGAACAGGGCTTGGCTCAAAATAAGAATCAGTAGAAACCTCCCTAATGAATAGATGTAGAAATTAATCATATCCCACAGTTGTTCATTCTTGCTTTTCCATTATTTAAGAATCTCACCTGAGCCTGGCTCTAAACCAGGCACAAGGAATAGAAAGATGAAGACAAAGGTCCTACCCACACACCCAAGCCCCTGAGAGAGAGACAGAGAGAGAGAGAGAGAGAGAGAAAATGTGTGTGTGTGTGTGTGTGTGTGTGTGTGTGTGTGTGTGTCTGGGAGGGGAGAGGTGGAGAGAGGCATGTAAACAAATACTGAACATGCAAAGACTTAACCTCCAAACCCCAGACCTGGCATACAACCCTGTCTGGAAATTTACCACCAGGAAATGCTCCAGGATTATCTCATCCCATTGTTCCTTTACTTTTTAAATACAGGAAGTTTACTCTGTAACATTTTTACTCAATATATTCACTTAATCTGTACTTTCCTTTTGGTATTTAGTACATTCCACTTTCTTTTATAATCATGTGCATGTTGTATTTGCCCTGTAAACTTCCTGGGAGTAAGAAGAAGGGGAAGATGGGGGAGAGAGGGGAGAGAATGAAGTATGCAGTCAAACTAAACCTTACATTCTAGAAGCTTTACATGCAAATTACATTTGTACAGGTTTATCTTGACATTTATAATTAATATAAGATAGAGACTTTAAAAAATAGAGATCCTCTGTCAACAAGGAGAAAGTATTAGCCATAAAGATAACCTCTCCTTGTTCCTTCAAACCAGTATTCAACTGATTACATTATTTCTTTTAAATCTTTTTCATGGCTCTTCATTTAACCTTGTCATCTCGCATAGTCCTTTGCGTTTCCTCAGTCAGGACCAGAATTATTATTCCATCGAGTAACTTCTCTGCAGTATCAACAGCCTTGCAAGTGCCATTCAGGAGCTCTGCTGGTTAGGGTAACAAGAGAAGAGCTCTTGCAGTCTGCTAAGAGATCATGGTTTCCCACTGATTAGTAAGACACAGTGACTCCTTATATTTCCCCATCAACTCTGAGCTTCACTAGTCTGTGTGCAGGCTTCTACCTTGAGGGTAAGACTAGTCAATCGTTTCTATTATCTGTGAATTAGTACTGCCAAGGCACGATGATGGTGATTAGGTTAAACCCTCAATATAGGAAGATAAAACTTAAGAGGAAGCAAGTTTAAATAAATAAAAAAATGTCAGGGTTTGTTAAATTCATACCTCTAACACTGGACAAGGCAAAATCATCAACCCAGCTGATAACAATGCTTCCCTGCAAGCCAAGTCCCCATTATCATCGCCCTCATTTATTTCTTTTACAGAGCCACCTGCAGCAGACCTATTTTCTGGACACTACTTAAGACAGTCAACTCGTAAGGAGATCTTTTCCAGAGTCAGATAAATCCCCCTCAAACCTCACTAGAGTGAATTACCCTTCTACCGACACTCTGCAAAATGGACTAATGTGAATTTCACCGCCATCCTTTAAAGGAGATGGCAGAAAGAGCAAAGAGATGTGATTAAACAGCCCAAAAACTAAATCCAAATCATATCTGCCTACATGCTGGCTGTTTTTATACAGAAAAAAATACTGCTCAAGAAACTTTCGACAAAAGCTTCAAAAATAAAGGTTACAATACGCTTTTAATTACTTGATTGTGCTTTGTAATTTGTAATAAGACAATTCAACTGAAATAATTTTACAAATACATTTAAATCATGAGAGATATCAGAATTCCCTTAATTATGTGCATTTTTTTAAAACAAGGAAAACCAAATTTTTAGACTCCTAAAAACAGTCTATCCTTAACTATCCTGCAAGGTGATTCCTGAGCCACTTGTGGGTAAAAACCAACAGGGAAAAAAGTTCAATGACCTTGCAAATTGGGGACTAAAAAACTGTAATCGGGTGATGGTCTGTACAGCCTCAGTGAAATAACAGAAAAACATTAGTCCGGAAATTGCTTTTTTGGAAAATTACTATGAGGTGGGGGAAAGGAGGGGGGGAAATGGGGAGGAAGCGTTGCAAATATAAGATACGGATCAGGAATCCAACCGACGTGAATTACAATCTCCTGTGCCCCAACTGTCACACAAGCAACTTCTAAGCATCTTTAGATAAAAAAGAAAAATAGTCATTGTGCACAGGCGTTCGCTGAATGTTCGAGAGTTGGATGAATGGGGAAGACTCGTTATACACCTAGTGGTGGGTGGATTTCACCAGGCTGCAGCCTCCACACAGCTTTTCTTTGCTGCACTGCAGAGGCGCCATCTTCTCCGTCTTAATCTTCACTCAATTCAATCCTTTTATCTGCACCCTTAAAAAAAAGACCCCGCGGACCCTCCCCAGCCTCCTGCGCCCCCAGGGGGGCTAAAGCAGAGTCCCCAGAGCTGCCAGGAAGGAGGCCGCGCCTTAATCAGACAGCCGCCTCCTTGGATGCACGGGAGGGGAGAGCCGGTGCCTCCCCACCACCCGCCACTGCCCTTTCCAGACGCACACCCCACTCTCCGCGTATTTCCCCCCAAGGACTTCACAGCCCAGCACAAAAATTAGCAAGCCTCGGAGGTGATGAGGGTGGGAAGTAGAGGGGCCCCGAGACTCCGCCAGGCCCCAGCAGCGTCCCAGCCCCCTCCGGGGGAAACGCGCAGCGCTGGGAAGGGAGCGGGCGGGAGCCTCGGTGGCGCACGGAGACTAACGCGGTTCAGCCCGCCGCGCCCCGGGCCCGCGAGGGCGGGGTGTCGCGGCTTTTGTTCCTGGGGACCTTTTCCCTCTAAGAGAGAAGCTGAGGGTACGAGCGAACGCCCGGGACGTCCAGGCTGGGGGAAGGTGCGAGGTGGTTGTGGGTCTCCGACCCCTCCCATCTCTCGCAACTTACACAAAAGAGAGACGCGGAAATGCACAAAGTTTGCCTGCAGAAGGCGGTGCGCGACCCCGGCGCCTACTCGGGCTAGGGTCGCACCCAGGCGACCGCCGCCAGCAGCAGGGAACGGGAGGAGGTTCGGGCAAGGAAAGGGGGTGGGCGTGAGAGAAAGGAAGGGGAAACCGGGCGGAGAAGGCAGAGAGAAGCGAGGGTGTCCCCAGCTTCCCGAGCTGTCCCGACTCCTCCTCCTCCCCAGGGCCCAAGAGAAAGGGAAGGGCAGCGATTTAAGAGCCGGGCACAGACACTGCGTTTTCGATTTCCCCCACGTGCTCCTTCCCCCCATCTGGGTGTCTCTCGCCTCCCCCGGCAGGGACTGAGTCGGGGTCTGAGTTCAGGGTCGCCCCCTCCCCCTTCTCGTCCCGGGTTGGCCGGGACCCCAGGAGCCCGGCGCCTCGCCCGATCCCTCTCCGCGGGCCGGAGCGCGCGTCTCCGAGGCAGGGCAGGGCCGAAGGCGGGGATGCGCAGGGCGCCCACGAGCGGGAGCAGAGGGAGAGGTGTCCACCTAGGCAGCCCCCGGCTGCTCTGGGTTAAAGACTTGGGGGCGATCGGGTCCCCACCGTGCCCGCCTTCCCCCGCCTTCCGAGACGCGGCACCCACCTCCAGCGCCCGAGCCGTCCAGGCGGCCAGCAGGAGCAGTGCCAAAGCGGGCAGCATCGCGACCCTGCGCGGGGCAGCGAGTGCGCTGCTGTGCGAGTGGGATCCGCCGCGCCCTTGCTGTGCCCGCGCCGCCGCCGCCGCCGCCGCCGTCTCCGGTGGCCCCGCGCGCGCTGCTCCGAGTGCTCTCGCCTACCGCTGCCGAGGAAACTGACGGAGCTGGAGCGCGGCGGCGGGGCTCGGAGCCAGGCGAGTCAGCTGATCCGGCCCACCCCGCTGGGCACCCGAGAGAGACCCCTAGCGGAGCCGCCGGGGAGCTGCGGCCACTCGCGCCGGGAGAGGCCCACGCGAGCGGAGCCCGCAGGTGCAGCGCCCCGCGCGCCCCCGAGGCCGCTGGCCCACCTGGGCTTCGGGGGCCGTAGGCGGGAGAGTCTGGGGCAGGACAGGGACGGTGCAGGATCAGGGGAAGGTGAGTCGTAGGACGTTGGGGCTCTAGAAAAGTCGGGAGCCCTCCCCGCTCGCCCCCGTGAGCTTGAATCATCCGACCCCGCAGGCCTCTCGGGGATGCCGTATAAAGGACTGCTGCTGGGGTGCGTTTTTATCCGCATTTCGGTTTTTTTTGTCTCGGCTTGGAGAGGTGGGGCAAGAGTTTCTGGAAGCGAATGGGAGCGAGCGATGCTTAAAGGAAATAGGTTTTCTTTGCTTGTTAAGCGACCAAAAGCTTCATTCCCCACCCCAAGTCTAAAGCAGCCACCAGCAACCTGGAGTTTCTATCTTTAGAACGAACCACAGGAGAAAGGCGCGGGACCTGGCAAAGAAGTGGCCGACCCATATACTTCTTCTGGAAAGAAGGGTTTTTGTTTTGGCTTCTTTTCTTTTTTACATTTGCGTTTGTTTTGGAGAAGGGGGCAGTAATCAGGGGCTTTGTTTGTTTGTTTTGTTTTGTTTTTGTTTGTTGTCAAGCATGGATGTAACATCCAACTGATATGGGACTAAGTCAAAGTTAGAGGGAAGAGATCTTGAGAAATTCTTATTTGACCCCCATAACTAAGACTTCTGACCTCAAACTCTCCTTGTTCTTATTTGTGTCCTAAATTACAGAAATGAACCTTTTGTGGAGACGCTTTTTCCTAAACACAAATCGTCCACTGCCCAGTTAGTGTCCAGATAATCTAGAATGGTCTAGAAATACCCAGATGTATTCTCTGCTCTTGCGCTGAAGTAGCAACCGCAGTCCTCATGGGACTAATGGGAGGGAATTAAGCCAGGGAGGTCGTCCTGCAGCCTGCCTTCTCTCCCCTGCCCATGCCACTGACCAAGGATGTCCGGGTTGTGGAATGACAGCTCCGCCAGGGGGTTGCCGACTTCCTTCTTGAGAAGCCATTTCTCTGCCTGCTCCCTTAAGTGGTTTTTTCTTGTTTCTGTTTTACGCATTCAATCCTGACCCCTGGATTGCTTTTACTCCCAAATGTCCTTTAAAAGTCCTCGACAAAAATAAATAAATAAATAAATGAAAATGCTCGACAAATAATCCGTTACACACTTTATGTAATTTACTTCCTACAAAAACCAAAGAGGTTGTTACCATTATTATTCCCATTGATATGTCAGGAAAGAAGAAGAAGAAGAAAAGTCCAGGCTAACGAACTTCTCCCAAATTTAACAGCAAGTGATACAAAGTTGGGGTCACCGGGAAAAACCTATGACAGGAAAAACCCAGTTATGACTCTTCCTTAGCATACTTTTCCCCAAACTCATTTACCCACCACAATTCCCTATTTGCCTCGGGTTTGTAATGTGCAAAGAAAGCAAAAAGGAAGGCATCTGAATGCAAAGAAGAGTCCAACTCCAAGATGGGCAAGAAGCAGGACCAGCAGGATCCAATGAAAATGAAAATACGGGAGGCACGGTGGCTGACGCCTGTAATCCTAGCGCTTTGGGAGGCGGAGGCGAAAGGATTGCCTGAGTCCAGGGATTTGAGACTAGCCTGGGCAACTTGGTGAGACTTTGTCTCTACAATAAATAAAAAATTAGCCGGGCATGGTGGCACATGCCTGTAGTTCCAGCTACTTGGAAGGATGAGATGGAGGTATCATCTGAGCCCAGCAGGTTGAGGCTGCGGTGGCTGTGAGCATGCCACTGCACTCCAGCCTAGGGAACATAGTGAGACTCCAACTCAAAAAATAAATTAATTAATAAGAATTTTAACATGATGATGGCAGAACATTAAACCAAACATGGGCTCCTCCCAGTCAGTGCAAAAGGCCTATGAGACTGTACAGGTTGCACGCCCATGAAGTCAATCCTGGAAAGGAAGAAGCAATTTTTAAGAGCAAGGGACTTTTATTGAGCATGAAATGTAAAAATTTAGAGATGAGGTCATAATCTATAAAAATAAAAGTTCTTAGATTTAGCAGTTTTTTGTGTCTGTTGGCTGCCCATGTGTCTTCTTTTGAAACATGTCTGTTCATGCCTTTTGCCCACTTTTTAATGGGGCTGTTTGTTTATTTCTTTCGGCAAGTTTGAATTCCCTGTCGATCCTAGACGTCAGGCCTTTGTCAGATACACAGTTGGCATATATTTTTTTCCCAGTCTGTGAGCTGTCTCCCTGCTGTCTTGATGGTTTCTTTTGCTTTGCAGAAGTTTTTCAGTAAAATGAGGTCCCACTTATCAATCTTAATTTTTATGGCATGGGCACTTGGGGTTTTGATCAGGAATTGGTTGCCTACTTCAATTTCTATAAGGGTGTCTCCTTCATTTTCTAAGGTTCTTATAGTTTGAAGTTTTACATTTAGGTCTTTGATCCATTTGGAGTTGATTTTTGTGTATGATGATAGGTAGGGGTCCTCTTTCAGTCTTCTGCATGTGGTCATCCAGTTTTCCCAGCACCATTTACTGAATAGGTTATCTTCTCCCCAGTGGTTGTTGGTGGACGCTTTGTTGAAGATGAGTTGATTGAGAAATTGTTCCGTTACTTCCAGCATCTCTGTTCTGTTTCATTGGCCTATATGCCTGTTCTTGTGCCAATACCAGGCTGTTTTGAGTATTGTAGCCTTATAGTAAGGTTTAAAGTCTGGAAGTGTGATGTCTCCTGCTTTGTTTCTTTTGCTGAGGATTGTTTTGGCTATTCGTGGTCATTTATGTTTCCATATGAATTTCTGTATTGTCATTTCCAGGTCTGAGAAGAATGATGTTGGTGACTTAACAGGTACTGCCTTGAATCTGTAGATCACCTTGGGCAGGATGGATGTCTTAACAATGTTGGTTCTTCCTATCCATGTATGTGGAATAGTTTCTCATTTGTTTGTGTCTTCTTGGATTTATTTGAGTAGTGTTTTGTAGTTTTCGTTGTAAAGGTCTTTCACTTCTCTGATTGGAAAAGATGCTGAGGTATTTCTTTTCTCTTTTTTTGTGACTATTGTGAGTGGGACTATGTTTTTTATTTGGTTCTCTGCCTGCTTGTTGTTGGTGTATAGGAATGCAACTGTCTTTTGTACTTTTATTTTGTACCCTGAGGGTTTGCCAAAATCCTTTATCAGTACATGGAGATTTTTGACAGATTCTCTTGGATTTTCGAAGTATAGGATCATATTGTCAACAAAGAGGGATAACTTAACTTCCTCTTTTCCTATTTGGATACCCCTGATTTCCTTCTCTTTTCTAATTGCTCTAGCTTGGACTTCCAACACAATGGTGAACAGGAGGGGTGAGAGTGGGCAACCTTGTTGTGTTCCGGTTTTCAGGGGAAATGCTTCTAGTTTCTGTCCATTTAGCAATATGCTGGCTGTGGGTTTATCGTAGATGGCGCTTACTGTTTTGAGGTGTGTTTCTCCTATGCCTAGG